>CM062474.1:21812425-21904925 GCA_031479575.1 Coregonus ussuriensis | reverse complement strand
ACTTTTGGTTGTCAGGGAAAATGAGTGGAATAAAAAGTACAATATTTTCTTTAGGAATGTAGTGAAGTAAAATTAAAAGTTGTCAAAAATATAAATAGTAAAGTAAAGTACATATACCCCAAAAAACTACTTAAGTAGTACTTTAAAGTATTTTTACTTAAAGTACTTTCCACCACTGATCACTGGATTTGAACATGCAACCATAGAAACCAGAGGCAGATGCTTACATCCATCAATCGCCCATGTCCACAACATTCTAGCAAAACCAAAGTGTACTTGAAGGTGACAGCGCTCACTGTTGCCCCTAGTGGCCAGTTTCCACATCTTCTCCCGACGTCCTCAGACCTCCATGGACGTCGAATATTGACTTGTATCACGGGTGACCTGCCTGAAAAAAATTGCCAAATCAAACATTTTATATTGTCAATATTCATGTTTATATATTTCAATATTCCATTTTTGGGGGTTAAAAATAAATAAATCAAAATACTATTCATATTACAGAGCAAGCTGTAAAGCAATGTTTGCTTTGTATCAACTACAGATGAAACACTATGGAGTCTTAAAAGAGGCCTGGGTAAGGCCAAAACGTCATAAGTATGCCAACTTTAATATACTATTACTCAATGATGCTTTTAGATACAAATGTTAAATATATGTGAACCATCCTTCCTCTACAGGACTATTCTATGGATTACATTTTGTGAAAATCCTCTGAATCATGGTCTTTTTTTGTCTGAGTTTCGTGAAGAATCTCAAAGGAGAGATACTCTACAGATACCGTACTGTTCAGTCCTTCCATCTCACCCCAGTATCACATGTCAGCAGAGGACTTAATCATGCCAGTTTACAGCCCAGCCAGTCACATCAGGCAGGCGTGGCGGTGTTGAGGCTGGGACCTGATGATCACAATATTAAACTCACACTAAGTGCCAATGACACGTCCATTTACCCCAGACAGCCCCGTAACACACACAGTCATTACATCCACATTATGGAGCCATAGAAAACCATTCAGTCAGGCAAGGTAGTGGTGTGCGGCATGTGGGCTTGGGCCTCTATAGGCCTCTACATTCACCCACCCAGTGAGGGTCAGGCGATAAGCAGCTCTCCACTGTAATCAGCTCAAATTGAAATGATGACATAAATTACAGAGCAGCACTACAGCTGTTATTGACCCCGGTTGTCCCGGAGTGGTGGAAAGAGAAGAGAGAGGCGGGCTGAAGGGCTGCAGGGAGAGCCTGGTGAGGGAGTGCAGAGGCTGGCTGGGTATGAATGAGAAAGAGAAAGAGAGAGAGACTCTGACTCCACCATGCAGCATAGTCCACTCAGACACTCAAACACACAATTACTCAATCTAGGGCTATTATCAGGCAGTCAGCGGTAGGAACACTCTGACAGAGGTACGCTACTGCTACGGTACACAGCTCAGAGCACAGGAGAGCAGAGCAGGCTTTTACCACAGCTGTGATTACTGCCTGCCTCTCACTCACTGCACTTAACCAGCCCCCCCCCCACCCCCTTTTCCTCTCTCTCCCTCTAGCGATCTTTCTCTCATTCTCTCTCTCTCTCTCTCTCTCTCTCTCTCGCTCGCTCGCTCTCTTCCATTAAAAAACTGCTGGCACAGAGTACTAGGAGAATCTGAGCATGAGGAAAAGGCTTCCCCAAAGAAAATGTATCTGTGATGTCACAACGAGGACAGTGGAATGTCACAATGAGGTTAGGCTTGGGCGGTATCCAGATTGTCATACCTTCATACCGACCTTGTCATCCCGGGATATATGTTAATTCTAACCTTCAGATTACAGAGGCTCAGTGCCTATGTAATCTGAAGCTTAGCAATGCTAACAACTACATGTAAAATCCCATAGCGAATGCTAGCTAAATGCTAACAAGCGAATTGCCAACATTTTATACAGTCTCTGAAAAACTATTTGCAGGACAGACATCTCAGATCATAAAGTTATACAAGGTTCATCAAGGGAACAGATTTTTTATGCGTGATATCTGGTTCCGGTGGTATGCATTGAAACACGTGGCTTTCTTTTGCAAATTACAATGAAATAACATACTTATTTCCTAACACTTGTCAATACTAAACATCATATTAAGGTTTGTGGCATTCATTGTGTGACAAGAAATAACTAGCAGGTCTATTAAGCTCCAGCAGCTAGAATTTGTCCATCCACGGTTCAACTGTGGGAACATGGCGTCTTGCAACACCAGACAACAGAAAGAGCTGGCTGCTACTATCCGATTGCAATTAAAACCAGTAAATGAATCATTGGCAGTGCTCACTGCTAAAGTGGATACCTATTCAACTAAAGTGGAAAGTCTGGAGAAGACAGCCAAAGTGACAGAGGGGTGACTCCGTGACCTGGAAACAGTATGAGCTAAATTAGAAGGGATAATCAAACTTCTAAAAGAGAAAAACGGAATCACTCAATAATCATGTACATTCAATGTGTGGGTCACAGGACTTGAAACCGGTGTGGAAGTGGGCAACCCAACTTCTTTCATGAGCAATCTTTTTCTATGAACTGTTCAGGCAGGAGAAGCTGGGTCCCATGCCTGATTAACATAACGCACCACACGTGTTAATTCCTAAATGGCTTTCGCTGTATGACTGTGCGAATCCAGAACTTTGAAGTCAAGTGGTGAATTTTCGCCTTGCAGAAGAATCCGGGGGTCTGACCTATGCAGCAAAGAGGATCAGCATCTACCCAGACCTGAGTGCTGAACTGCTAAAACAGAGGGAGACCTAGAACAAGGTGAGATCCCAGCTACACAAACTAAACCTGAGATGGGGCTTCATCAACCAGCAAAAATGATCTTGACCTTCCAGAACACAACACACACGTTTTCCACTGCAAGGTAGCTCAAGACTCCTTTGAGAAGCACATCAAACCCAACACACAAGGGGACAAGTCGACAGATGGAACACCCATGACTGGCTCATTATTCAGGTATGCTATCCATGCACAATCATGCAGACTAGCCAGTGGTGGAAAAGTACCCAATTGTCATACTTGAGGAAAAGGAAATAGAAAATAGAAAATAACTCAAGTGAAAGTCATCCAGTAAAATACTACTTGAGTAAAAGTATCTGGTTTTAAATATACTTAAATGCCTCGCAAAGAAGGGCACCTATTAGTAGATGGGTAAAACAAAAAGCAGACATTGAATATCCTTTTGAGCATGGTGAAGTCATTAATTACACTTTGGATGGTGTATCAATACACCCAGTCACACAAAAATACAGGTGTCCTTCCTAACTCAGTTGCCGGAGAGGAAGGAAACTGCTCAGGAATTTCACCATGAGGACAATGGTGACTTTAAAACATGCACCAAACATGCTTCCAAAACATGCACCCTGTTTGCAACAAGGCACTAAAGACAAACTGCAAAAGATTTGGCAAAGAAATGAACTTTATGTCCTGAAAAAAAAGCGTTAATTTTGGGACAAATCCAACACAACACATCACTGAGTACCACTCTTCATATTTTCAAGCATGGTGGTGGCTGCATCATGTTATGGGTATGCTTTTCATTGGCAAGGACTCGGGACTTTCTTTAGACTAAAAAGAAACTGAATAAAGCTAAGCACAGGCAAAATCCTAGAAGAAAACCTTGTTTAGTCTGCTTTCCAACAGACACTGGGAGACAAATTCACCTTTCAGTAGGACAATAACCTAAAACACAAGACCAAATATACACTGGAGTTGCTTACCAAGACGACATTGAATATTCCTGAGTGGCCTAGTTACAGTTTTGACTTAAATCAGCTGGAAAATCTATGTCAAGACTTGAAAATGGTTGTCTAGCAATGATCAACATCCAACTTGACAGAGCTTGAAGAACTAAAACAGTTATAATGTGCAAATATTGTACAATACAGGTGTGCAAAGCTCTTAGAGACTTACCCAGAAAGACTCACAGCTGTAATTGCTGCCAAAGGTGATTCTAACATGTATTGACTCAGGGGGTTGAATACTTACAGTGCCTTCGGAAAGTATTCAGACCCCTTGACCTTTTCCACATGTTGTTATGTTACAGACTTCTTCTAAAATGGATTAAAAATAATAATAATCCACAGCAAAATATATACAATATACCCATAATGACGAAGCAAAAACATGGTTTAAGATTTTTTTTGCAAATTTAGAAACAAATTAAAACAGAAATACCTTACTTACATAAGTATTCAGACCCTTTGCTATGGACATTTACACCTGCGACCTGGCCAAGATAAAGCAAAACAGTGCGATAAAAACAACAACAACACAGAGTTACATATGGGATAAACAAAAACGTACAGTCAATAACACAATAGAAAAATAGAAAATCTATATACAGTGTGTGCGAATGTAGTAAGTACTGGAGGTAAGACAATAAATAGGCCATAGTGCAAAAATAATTACAATTTAGTATTAACACTAGAGTGATAGATGTGCAGAAGATGATGTGCAAATAGAGATACTGGGGTGCAAATGAGCAGAATAAATAACAATATGGGGATGAGGTAGTTGGGTGGGCTAATAAAAATAAAAAATAAAATATTCACCTTTATTTAACCAGGTAAGTCAGTTGAGAACAAGTTCTCATTTACAACTGCGACCTGGCCAAGATAAAGCAAAGCAGTGTGATAAAAACAACAACAACAGAGTTACATATGGAATAAACAAAATGTACAGTCAATAACACAATAGAAAATCTATATACAGTGTATGCAAATGTAGTAAGTTATGGAGGTAAGGCAATAAATAGGCCATAGTGCAAAATAATTACAATTTAGTATTAACACTGGAGTGATAGATGAGCAGAAGATGATGTGCAAATAGAGACACTGGGGTTCAAATGAGCAAAATAAATAACAATGTAAATAACAATATGGGGATGAGGTAGTTGGGTGGGCTAATTACAGATGGGCTGTGTACAGGTGCAGTGATTGGTAAGCTGCTCTGTGTTGGAGGCTATTTTGTAAATGACATCGCCGAAGTCAAGGATTGGTAGGATAGTCAGTTTTACGAGGGCATGTTTGGCAGCATGAGTGAAGGAGGCTTTGTTGTGAAATAAGAAGCCGATTCTAGATTTAACTTTGGATTGGAGATGCTTAATATGAGTCTGGAAGGAGAGTTTACGGTCTAACCAGACACCTAGGTATTTGTAGTTGTCCACATATTCTAAGTCAGACCCGCTGAGAGTAGTGATTCTAGTCGGGCGGGTGGGTGCAAGCAGCGTTCGATTGAAGAGCATGCATTTAGTTTTACTAGTGTTTAAGAGCAGTTGGAGGCTACGGAAGGAGTGTTGTATGGCATTGAAGCTCGTTTGGAGGTTTGTTAACACAGTGTCCAATGAAGGGCCAGATGAATACAAAATGGTGTCGTCTGCGTAGAAGTGGATCCGAGTGTCACCAGCAGCAAGAGCGACATCATTGATATACACAGAGAATAGAGTCGGCCCGAGAATTGAACTCTGTGGCACCCCCATATTGGCCCTCCAATTTGACATATTGAACTCTATCTGAGAAGTAGTTGGTGAACCAGGTGAGGCAGTCATTTGAGAAACCAAGGCTATATAGTCTGCCAATAAGAATGCGGTGGTTGACAGAGTCGAAAGCCTTGGCCAGGTCGATGAAGACGGCTGCACAGTACTGTCTTTTATCGATCGCGGTTATAATAAAGTTTAGGACCTTGAGCGTGGCTGAGGTGCACCCATGACCAGCTCGGAAACCAGATTGCATAGCGGAGAAGGTACGGTGGGATTCGAAATGGTCGGTGATCTGTTTGTTAACTTGGCTTTCAAATACTTTCGAAAGGCAGGGCAGGATGGATATAGGTCTGTAACAGTTTGGATCTAGAGTGTCACCCCCTTTGAAAAGGGGGATGACCGCGGCAGCTTTCCAATCTCTGTGAATCTCAGACGATACGAAAGAGAGGTTGAACAGGCTAGTAATAGGGGTTGCGACAATTTCGGCAGCTAATTTTAGAAAGAAAGGGTCCAGATTGTCTAGCCCAGCTGATTTGTAGGGGTCCAGATTTGGAAGATCTTTCAGAACATCAGCTATCTGAATTTGGGTGAAGGAGAAGCGGTGGGGGGGGGGGCATGGGCAAGTTGCAGCGGAGGGTGCAGAGCTGGTGGCTGGGGTAGGGTTGCCAGGTGGAAAGCATGGCCAGCCGTAGCAAAATGCTTGTTGAAATTCTCGATTATCGTAGATTTATCGGTGGTGACAGTGTTTCCTAGCCTCAGTGCAGTGGGCAGCTGGGAGGAGGTGCTCTTATTCTCCATGGACTTTACAGTGTCCCAAAAATGTCAAATTGATCAGAAATAGAGTGTAGACATTGTTAATGTTGTAAATGGCTATTGTAGTTGGAAACTGCTAATTTTTTATGGAATATCTACATACGTACAGAGGCCCATTATCAGCAACCATCAGTCCTGTGTTCCAATGGCACGTTGTGTTTGCTAATCCAAGTTTATCATTTAAAAAGGCTAATTGATCATTAGAAAACCCTTTTGTAATTATGTTAGCACAGCTGAAAACTGTTGTGCTGATTAAAAAAGCAATAAAACTGGCCTTCTTGAGACTAGTTGAGTATCTGGAGCATCAGCAATTGTGGGTTCGATTACAGGCTCAAAATGTCCAGAAACAAATAACTTTTTTCTGAAACTCGTCAGTCTATTCTTGTTCTGAGAAATGAAGGCTATTCCATGCAAGAATTGCCAAACACTGAAGATATCGTACAACGCTGTATACTACTCCCTTCACAGAACAGCGCAAACTGGCTCTAACCAGAATAGAAGAGGAGTGGGAGGCCCCGGTGCACAACTGAGCAAGAGGACAAATATATTAGAGTGTCTAGTTTGAGAAACAGACGCCTCACAGGTCCTCAACTGGCAGCTTCGTTAAACAGTACCCGCAAAACACCAGTCTCAACGTCAACAGTGAAGAGGCAACTCCGGGATGCTGAACTTCTACGCAGAGTTGCAAAGAAAAAGCCATATCTCAGACTGGCCAATAAAAAGAAAATTGGAAAAAAGTGTTATGGACAGACAAATCGAAGTTTGAGGTGTTCGGATCACAAAAAATAACATTTGTGAGACTCAGACCAAATGAAAAGATGCTGGAGGACTGCTTGATGCCATCTGTCAAGCGTGGTGGAGGCAATGTGATGGTCTGGGGGTGCTTTGGTGGTGCTAAAGTGGGAATTTGTACAGGGTAAAAGGGATCTTGAAGAAGGAAGGCTATCACTCCATTTTGCAACACCATGCCATACACTGTGGACGGCATTTGATTGGAGCCAATTTCCTCCTACAACAGGACAATGACCTAAAGCACAGCCCCAAACAATGCAATAACTATTTAGGGAAGAAGCAGTCAGCTGATATTCTGTCTATAATGGAGTGGCCTGCATAGTCACCGGATCTCAACCCTATTGAGCTGTTGTGGGAGCAGCTTGACCGTATGGCACGTAAGAACTGCCCATCAAGCCAATCCAACTTGTGGGAGGTGCATTTTTTTTATTATTTTTTTTCACCTTTATTTAACCAGGTAAGCCAGTTGAGAACAAGTTCTCATTTACAACTGCGACCTGGCCAAGATAAAGCAAAGCAGTGCGATAAAAACAACACAGAGTTACATATGAGTTACAAAAAACATAAAGTTAAAAATACAACAGAAAATATATATACAGTGTGTGCAAATGTAGCAAGTTATGGAGGTAAGGCAATAAATAGGCTATAGTGCAAAATAATTACAATAGTATTAACACTGGAATGCTAGATGTGCAAGAGATTATGTGCAAATAGAGATACTGGGGTGCAAAAGAGCAAAATAAATAACAATATAGGGATGAGGTAGTTGGGTGGGCTAATTTCAGATGGGCTGTGTACAGGTGCAGTGATCGGTAAGGTGCTCTGACAACTGATGCTTAAAGTTAGTGAGGGAGATAAGAGTCTCCAGCTTCAGAGATTTTTGCAATTCGTTCCAGTCATTGGCAGCAGAGAACTGGAAGGAATGGCGGCCAAAGGAGGTGTTGGCTTTGGGAATGACCAGTGAGATATACCTGCTGGAGCGCAGACTACGGGGTAGGTGCTGCTATGGTGACCAATGAGCTAAGATAAGGCGGGGATTTGCCTAGCAGTGATTTATAGATGGCCTGGAACCATCAGCATGGGGTGAAATCTCTTCAGAATTCCACAACAAATTGACTACTAGAATGCCAAAGGTCTATAAGGCTGTAATTGCTGCAAATGGATGATTCTTTGACGAAAGCAAGGTTCGAAGGACACAATTATTATTTCAATTAAAAATCATTCATTTCTAACCTTGTCAATAACTACATTTCCTATTCATTTTGCTATATTTCCTATTCAAACTCATTTCATGTATGTTGTCATGGAAAACAAGGAAATTTGTAAGTGACCCCAAACTTTTGAACAGTAGTGTGTATGTATATGTGTGAATATATATATATATATATATATATATATATATATATATATATATATATATATATATATAACAGCACTTACAGTTGACCGGGGCAGCTCTAGCAGGGCAGAAATTTGACTAACTGACTTGTTGGAAAGGTGGCATCCTATTACGGTGCCACGGTGAAAGTCACTGAGCTCTTCAGTAAGGCCATTATACTGCCAATGTTTGTCTATGGAGATTGCATGGCTATGTGCTCAATTCTATAAACCTGTCTGTAATGGGAGTGGCTGAAATAGCTGAATCCACTCATTTGAAGGGGTGTCATACTGTGAAATATATAGTGTATATACCTATTTTCATATTTTTTACTTTCAGACCATGGGGAAGGGGTGGTATGGCGAGGGTTTTCTCTGGTCGCTAGGAAGCAACCTTGTCATTTATTTTTCGTTATGTGTCGGACCGCAATACTAGCTGTCGCCATTGGCTTTGTACTCCCAAACCATCTGTAGTCTGGAGTTTTCCCAGAGCCCTGTGTGTACTAGTGTGTTTGTAATCTTCAAAAACAAAATACATAAGAGTGGGAGAGAGAGTGAGTGAGTGAGTGAGTGAGAGAGTGAGTGAGTGAGTGAGTGAGAGAGAGAGAGAGAGAGAGAGAGAGAGAGAGAGAGAGAGAGAGAGAGAGAGAGAGAGAGAGAGAGAGAGAGAGAGAGAGAGAGAGAGAGAGAGAGAGAGAGAGAGAGAGAGAGAGAGAGAGAGAGAGAGAGAGAGAGAGAGAGAGAGAGAGAGAGAGAGAGAGAGAGAGAGAGAGAGAGAGAGAGAGAGAGAGAGAGAGAGAGAGAGAGAGAGAGAGAGAGAGAGAGAGAGAGAGAGAGAGAGAGAGAGAGAGAGAGAGAGAGAGAGAGAGAGAGAGAGAGAGAGAGAGAGAGAGAGAGAGAGAGAGAGAGAGAGAGAGAGAGAGAGAGAGAGAGAGAGAGAGAAAAGACTGAGGGAATCTCTATGTACCCAACCAGAGCATCAACAACAATATCATTACCGGCACCACCTGCTCAGTCAGACAGGAAGGAAGGATTCAAGTGTTGTCCCTGATCAGCATGTATAAAGTCGGATATTTCCTATATCTTTCTCATTGGTCAACAGTGCACAGCTTAACCACTAGCATCTCTGTAGTTGTATAGTATGACAGACAAACCACAATTGGTCCCCTGTCCAGGAAGGCACTCTCAAGCTGTGCAGTGGGGTTGACCAATATGGTCAATATTTAGCGTTTTAGTTCATAATGAATAGGATTGTATGGACAGATCATAGACAGCACTCTTACTCTGAGATATTTTGTGGATACGGGCCCTGGTCACAATAAATAGGGATTGGTGGAAGCTTATTTAGGTTTTCTCTCTCTTGTATATTTTGTTTAATGTGTCCTATTTGTTGTTGTTGTTTTAGTTGGTTGAATGTTTTGCTATGTGTTTCCTGGTTTGCCGTCTGTGTGTCCATCTGGCCTTTCTGCCTGTCTGTCTGTCTGTCTATCTCTCTGTCTGTGTGTGGAGGAGCTCAGCTTTGGATGCAGGCAGTGAAGTAGCACAAATCTCACTCTATTACACAAATCCCCACCCTTTTCCCTCAAAAATATTTTTGTTTAGAAATAGATCTGTTTGAATTAGTTAGTTTTCACCAAAATGTGTTATTTTTGGGATCTTTGTATTTGCAAGGCGGAGGCCAGTCTCTCTCTCAACATTCATAATAGCGAAACTCTTTGGTTGCTGTCTGAAAGACAGAAAAAAAGTAATATTAATATTTGATGTTTGTGATTGATAGCCTGCCAATCTGTACAGTAGAAGAGCGCTTTAGAAATTAAATGACAATATAATAATGAGCCATTTAGCAGACGCTTTTATCCAAAGCGACTTACAGTCATGCGTGCATAACATTTTTGTGTATGAGTGGTCCCGAGGATCGAACCCACTACCTTGGCGTTACAAGCGCCGTGCTCTACCGCCGTGTGTTACCTAGCATGGTATGACATGTTCTTTCGACATTAGAAAGTTTAAACGTGCTATTATCAGAATCACCTATCTGAATTACTCAACATAGTGGCATTGCTGTAAGATGACCTTGCCATTAGTGCCTTGTATAAATCCATATCTGGATAAAAAACCATTGAGTAATCACTTTTCTACTCACACCTTGAATCAAGTCCAGTACATTAGCACCCTTTAATCAGGTCACAGTGCTAGCCCTTCACAGCACCCTATCATCAGACACAGTGCTAGGTCTTCACAGCACCTAATCATCAGTCACAGTGCTAGGTCTTCACCGCACCCTATCATCAATCAAAGTGCTAGGTCTTCACAGCATCCTGTCACAGTGCTAGGTCTTCACCGCACCCTATCATCAGTCACAGTGCTAGGTCTTCACCGCACCCTATCACCAGCCACAGTGCTAGGTTTTCACTGCACCCTATCATCAGTCACAGTGCTAGGTCTTCACAGTACCCTATCATCAGTCACAGTGCCAGGTCTTATCAGCACCCTATGATCAGCCACAGTGCTAAGTCTGCACCGCACCCTAACATCAGCCACAGTGCTAGGTTTCACCGCACCCTATCATCAGTCACAGTGCTAGGTCTTCACCGCACCCTATCATCAGCCACAGTGCTAGGTCGTCACAGCACCCTATCATCAGTCACTGTGCTAGGTCTTCACCGCACCCTATCATCAGCCACAGTGCTAGGTCTTCACCACACCATATCATCAGCCACGGTGCTAGGTTTTAACTGCACGCTATCATCAGTCACAGTGCTAGGTCTTATCCGCACCCTAACATAAGTCACAGTGCTATGTCTTCACCGCACCCTATCATCAGCCACAGTGCTAGGTTTTCACCGCACCCTACCATGAGTCACAGTGCTAGGTCTTCACAGCGCCCTATCATCATTCACAATGCTAGGTCTTCACCGCACCCTATCATCAGTCACAGTGCTAGGTCTTATCCGCACCCTAACATAAGTCACAGTGCTATGTCTTCACCGCACCCTATCATCAGCCACAGTGCTAGGTTTTCACCGCACCCTACCATGAGTCACAGTGCTAGGTCTTCACAGCACCCTATCATCAGTCACAGTGCTAGGTCTTCACCGTACCCTATAATCGGTCACAATGCTAGGTCTTTACAGCACCCTATTATCGGCCACAATGCTAGGTCTTCACCGCACCCTGTCATCAGTCACAGTGCTAGGTCTTCACAGCACCCTATCATCGGTCACAGTGCTAGGTCTTCACCGCACACTATCATCGGTCACAGTACGAGGTCTTCACACACCCTATCATCAGCCACAGTGCTAGGTCTTCACCACACCCTATTATCAGTCACAGTGCTAACTCTTCACATTACCCTATCATCAACCACAGTGCTAGGTTGTCACAGCACACTATCATTCGTCACAGTGCTAGGTCTTCACAGCACCCTATCATCAGTCACAGTGCTAGGTCTTCACCGCACCCTATCACCAGCCACAGTGCTAGGTTTTCACTGCACCCTATCATCAGTCACAGTGCTAGGGCTTCACCACACCCTGTCATCAGTCACAGTGCTAGGTCTTCATAGCACCCTAACATCAGTAACAGTTCTAGGTCTTCACAGCACCCTATAATCAGTTACAGTGCTAGGTCTTCATAGAGCCTTATCATCAGACACAGTGCTAGGTTTTATCCGCACCCTATCATCAGTCACAGTGCTAGGACTTCACCGCACCCTATCATCAGTCACAGTGCTAGGTCTTCACCACATCCTATCATCAGTCACAGTGCTAGGTCTTCACAGCACCCTAACATGAGTCACAGTTCTAGGTCTTATCCGCACCCTATGATCAGCCACAGTGCTAAGTCTTCACCACACGCTGTCATCAGCCACAGTCCTAGGTACTCAATGCACCCTATCATCAGCCACAGTATTCGTTTTTCACTGCGCCCTATCATCAGTCACAGTGCTAGGTCTTCACAGCACCCTATCATCAGTCACAGTGCTATGTCTTCACAGAGTCCTATCATCAGTCACAGTGCTAGATCTTCACCACACCCTATCATCAGTCACAGTGCTAGGTGTTCACAGCACCCTATCATCAGTCACAGTGCTTGGTCTTAATAATAATAAATAATAATATGCCATTTAGCAGACAATTTTATCCAAAGCGACTTACAGTCATGCGTGCATACATTTTTTTTTTGTGTATGGGTGGTCCCGGGGATCGAACCCACTACCTTGGCGTTACAAGCGCCGTGCTCTACCAACTGAGCTACAGAGGACTGTGCATGCGACCAATACATTTGATTTGAATTCATTGCAGTAATATACACATTACAAGAGTGCTCTACCCACATCATACACACCTGCATAAGGACAATATAAATTGAGGCACAAAAGCAAAAATGTGTGAGAATATAGTTGATGTCATGAGTTTTCTTAACAGTAGTCGCCCAATAAGTTATACATTTCCACCTCCCCACACACTAACGTGGTGGAAGGTAGCTGTGTGTAAAGCTGAGCTGCGTGAACTGCAGGATGGAATCATAGCTCATCATGAGGGATTTGCAGAGCATGGTCGCAAAGGTCTGTTCTCTTGCTGCAGAGTTTGTCTTTCACGTTGTCCGTTTCATGGGCAAAGAATTCGATGACCTCGTCTTCATGTTGTTCAATGATGGTCTCACAAGCGCACTATCATCAGTCACAGTGCTAGGTCTTCACTGCACCCTATCATCAGTCACAGTGATAGGTCTTATCCGCACCCTATGATCAACCACAGTGCTAAGATTTCACCACACCATATCATCAGTCACAGTGCTAGGTCTTCACAGCACCCTATCATCGGTCAAAGTGCTAGGTTTTCACAGCTCCCTATCATCAGTCACAGTGCTAGGTCTTCACCACACCCTATCATCAGTCACAGTGCTAGGTCTTCACAGCACCCTATCATCGGTAAAAGTGCTAGGTCTTCACCGCACCCTGTCATCAGCCACAGTTCAAGGTTTTCACCGCACCCTATCGTCAGTCACAGTGCTAGGTCTTTACAGCATCCTATCATCAATCACAGTGCTAGGTCTTCACCGCTCCCTATCATCAGTCACAGTGCTAGGTCTTCACAGCACCCTAACATCAGTCACAGTTCTAGGTATTCACAGCACCCTATAATCAGTTACAGTGCTAGGTCTTCATAGAGCCTTATCATCAGTCACAGTGCTAGGTTTTAGCCGCACCCTATGATCAGTCACAGTGCTAGGACTTCACCGCACCCTATCATCAGTCACAGTGCTAGGTCTTCACCACACCCTATCATCAGTCACAGTGCTAGGTCTTCACAGCACCCTAACATCAGTCACAGTTCTAGGTATTCACAGCACCCTATAATCAGTTACAGTGCTAGGTCTTCATAGAGCCTTATCATCAGTCACAGTGCTAGGTTTTATCCGCACCCTATGATCAGTCACAGTGCTAGGACTTCACCGCACCCTATCATCAGTCACAGTGCTAGGTCTTCACCACACCCTATCATCAGTCACAGTGCTAGGTCTTCACAGCACCCTAACATGAGTCACAGTTCTAGGTCTTATCCGCACCCTATGATCAGCCACAGTGCTAAGTCTTCACCGCACGCTGTCATCAGCCACAGTCCTAGGTATTCAATGCACTCTATCATCAGTCACAGTGCTAGGTCTTAACCGCACCCTATCATCAGCCACAGTATTAGTTTTTCACCGCGCCCTATCATCAGTCACAGTGCTAGGTCTTCACAGCAACCTATCGTCAGTCACAGTGCTATGTCTTCACAGCGTCCTATCATCAGTCACAGTGCTAGATCTTCACCGCACCCTATCATCAGTCACAGTGCTAGGTGTTCACAGCACCCTATCATCAGTCACAGTGCTTGGTCTTCACAGCACACTATCATCAGTCACAGTTCAAGGTTTTCACAATACCCTATCATCAGTCACAGTGCTAGTTCTTTACAGCATCCTATCATCAATCACAGTGCTAGGTCTTCACAGCTCCCTATCATCAGTCACAGTGCTAGGTCTTCACAGCTCCCTATCATCGGTCACAGGGCTAGGTCTTCACAGCTCCCTATCATCAGTGACAGTGCAAGGACTTCACCGCACCCTGTCATCAGCCACAGTTCAAGGTTTTCACCGCACCCTATCGTCGTTCACAGTGCTATGTCTTCACATTGCCCTATCATCAACCACAGTGCTAGGTTGTCACAGCACCCTATCTTTCGTCACAGTGCTGGGTCTTCACAGCACCCTATCATCAGTTACAGTGCTAGGTCTTCACCGCACCCTGTCATCAGCCACAGTTCAAGGTTTTCACCGCACCCTATCGTCAGTCACAGTGCTAAGTCTTTACAGCATCCTATCATCAGTCACAGTGCTAGGTCTTCACCGCTCCCTATCATCAGTCACAGTGCTAGGCCTTCACAGCTCCCTATCATCGGTCACAGTGCTAGGTCTTCACCACACCCTATCATCAGTCACAGTGCTAGGTCTTCACAGCACCCTATCATCGGTAAAAGTGCTAGGTCTTCACCGCACCCTGTCATCAGCCACAGTTCAAGGTTTTCACCGCACCCTATCGTCAGTCACAGTGCTAGGTCTATACAGCATCCTATCATCAATCACAGTGCTAGGTCTTCACCGCTCCCTATCATCAGTCACAGTGCTAGGTCTTCACAGCACCCTAACATCAGTCACAGTGCTAGGTCTATACAGCATCCTATCATCAATCACAGTGCTAGGTCTTCACCGCTCCCTATCATCAGTCACAGTGCTAGGTCTTCACAGCACCCTAACATCAGTCACAGTTCTAGGTCTTCACAGCACCCTATAATCAGTTACAGTGCTAGGTCTTCATAGAGCCTTATCATCAGTCACAGTGCTACGTTTTAGCCGCACCCTATGATCAGTCACAGTGCTAGGACTTCACCGCACCCTATCTTCAGTCACAGTGCTAGGTCTTCACCACACCCTATCATCAGTCACAGTGCTAGGTCTTCACAGCACCCTAACATCAGTCACAGTTATAGGTATTCACAGCACCCTATAATCAGTTACAGTGCTAGGTCTTCATAGAGCCTTATCATCAGTCACAGTGCTAGGTTTTATCCGCACCCTATGATCAGTCACAGTGCTAGGACTTCACCGCACCCTATCATCAGTCACAGTGCTAGGTCTTCACCACACCCTATCATCAGTCACAGTGCTAGGTCTTCACAGCACCCTAACATGAGTCACAGTTCTAGGTCTTATCCGCACCCTATGATCAACCACAGTGCTAAGTCTTCACCGCACGCTGTCATCAGCCACAGTCCTAGGTATTCAATGCACTCTATCATCAGTCACAGTGCTAGGTCTTAACCGCACCCTATCATCAGCCACAGTATTAGTTTTTCACCGCGCCCTATCATCAGTCACAGTGCTAGGTCTTCACAGCACCCTATCGTCAGTCACAGTGCTATGTCTTCACAGCGTCCTATCATCAGTCACAGTGCTAGATCTTCACCACACCCTATCATCAGTCACAGTGCTAGGTGTTCACAGCACCCTATCATCAGTCACAGTGCTTGGTCTTCACAGCTCACTATCATCAGTCACAGTTCAAGGTTTTCACAATACCCTATCGTCAGTCACAGTGCTAGGTCTTTACAGCATCCTATCATCAATCACAGTGCTAGGTCTTCACCGCTCCCTATCATCGGTCACAGTGCTAGGTCTTCACAGCTCCCTATCATCTTTCACAGTGCTAGGTCTTCACAGCTCCCTATCATCAGTCACAGTGCTAGGTCTTCACCGCACCCTGTCATCAGCCACAGTTCAAGGTTTTCACCGCACCCTATCATCGTTCACAGTGCTATGTCTTCACATTACCCTATCATCAACCACAGTGCTAGGTTGTCACAGCACCCTATCATTAGTCACAGTGCTAGGTCTTCAAAGCACCCTATCATCAGTCACAGTGCTAGGTCTTCACCACACCCTATCATCAGTCAGAGTGCTAGGTCTTCACTGCATCCTGTCATCAGCCACAGTTCAAGGTTTTCACCGCACCCTATCGTCAGTCACAGTGCTAGGTCTTTACAGCATCCTATCATCAATCACAGTGCTAGGTCTTCACCGCTCCCTATTATCGGTCACAGTGCTAGGTCTTCACAACTCCCTATCATCTTTCACAGTGCTAGGTCTTCACAGCTCCCTATCATCAGTCACAGTGCTAGGTCTTCACCGCACCCTGTCATCAGCCACAGTTCAAGGTTTTCACCGCACCCTATCGTCAGTCACAGTGCTAGGTCTTTACAGCATCCTATCATCAGTCACAGTGCTAGGTCTTCACCGCTCCCTATCATCGGTCACAGTGTTAGGTCTTCACAGCTCCCTATCATCGGTCACAGTGCTAGGTCTTCACAGCTCCCTATCATCGGTCACAGTGCTAGGTCTTCACAGCTCCCTATCATCAGTCACAGTGCTAGGACTTCACCGCACCCTGTCATCAGCCACAGTTCAAGGTTTTCACCGCACCCTATCGTCATTCACAATGCTATGTCTTCACATTGCCCTATCATCAACCACAGTGCTAGGTTGTCACAGCACCCTATCATTCGTCACAGTGCTAGGTCTTTACAGCACCCTATCATCAGTCACAGTGCTAGGTCTTCACCGCACCCTGTCATCAGCCACAGTTCAAGGTTTTCACCGCACCCTATCGTCAGTCACAGTGCTAGGTCTTTACAGCATCCTATCATCAGTCACAGTGCTAGGTCTTCACCGCTCCCTATCATCGGTCACAGTGCTAGGCTTTCAAAGCTCCCTATCATCGGTCACAGTGCTAGGTCTTTACAGCATCCTATCATCAATCACAGTGCTAGGTCTTCACCGCTCCCTATCATCGGTCACAGTGCTAGGTCTTCACAGCTCCCTATCATCTTTCACAGTGCTAGGTCTTCACAGCTCCCTATCATCAGTCACAGTGCTAGGTCTTCACCGCACCCTGTCATCAGCCACAGTTCAAGGTTTTCACCGCACCCTATCATCGTTCACAGTGCTATGTCTTCACATTACTCTATCATCAACCACAGTGCTAGGTTGTCACAGCACCCTATCATTCGTCACAGTGCTAGGTCTTTACAGCATCCTATCATCAGTCACAGTGCTAGGTCTTCACCGCTCCCTATCATCGGTCACAGTGCTAGGTCTTCACAGCTCCCTATCATCAGTCACAGTGCTAGGTCTTCACAGCTCCCTATCATCGGTCACAGTGCTAGGTCTTCACAGCTCCCTATCATCAGTCACAGTGCAAGGACTTCACCGCACCCTGTCATCAGCCACAGTTCAAGGTTTTCAACGCACCCTATCGTCGTTCACAGTGCTATGTCTTCACATTGCCCTATCATCAACCACAGTGCTAGGTTGTCACAGCACCCTATCATTCGTCACAGTGCCAGGTCTTCACCACACCCTATCATCAGTCACAGTGCTAGGTCTTCACAGCACCCTATCATCGGTAAAAGTGCTAGGTCTTCACCGCAGCCTGTCATCAGCCACAGTTCAAGGTTTTCACCGCACCCTATCGTCAGTCACAGTGCTAGGTCTTTACAGCATCCTATCATCAATCACAGTGCTAGGTCTTCACCGCTCCCTATCATCAGTCACAGTGCTAGGTCTTCACAGCGCACTATCATCAGTCACAGTTCAAGGTTTTCACAATACCCTATCGTCAGTCACAGTGCTAGGTCTTTACAGCATCCTATCATCAATCACAGTGCTAGGTCTTCACCGCTCCCTATCATCGGTCACAGTGTTAGGTCTTCACAGCTCCCTATCATCTTTCACAGTGCTAGGTCTTCACAGCTCCCTATCATCAGTCACAGTGCTAGGTCTTCACCGCACCCTGTCATCAGCCACAGTTCAAGGTTTTCACCGCACCCTATCATCGTTCACAGTGCTATGTCTTCACATTACCCTATCATCAACCACAGTGCTAGGTTGTCACAGCACCCTATCATTAGTCACAGTGCTAGGTCTTCAAAGCACCCTATCATCAGTCACAGTGCTAGGTCTTCACCACACCCTATCATCAGTCAGAGTGCTAGGTCTTCACCGCTTCCTGTCATCAGCCACAGTTCAAGGTTTTCACAGCACCCTATCGTCAGTCACAGTGCTAGGTCTTTACAGCATCCTATCATCAATCACAGTGCTAGGTCTTCACCGCTCCCTATTATCGGTCACAGTGCTAGGTCTTCACAACTCCCTATCATCTTTCACAGTGCTAGGTCTTCACAGCTCCCTATCATCAGTCACAGTGCTAGGTCTTCACCGCACCCTGTCATCAGCCACAGTTCAAGGTTTTCACCGCACCCTATCGTCAGTCACAGTGCTAGGTCTTTACAGCATCCTATCATCAGTCACAGTGCTAGGTCTTCACCGCTCCCTATCATCGGTCACAGTGCTAGGTCTTCACAGCTCCCTATCATCGGTCACAGTGCTAGGTCTTCACAGCTCCCTATCATCGGTCACAGTGCTAGGTCTTCACAGCTCCCTATCATCAGTCACAGTGCTAGGACTTCACCGCACCCTGTCATCAGCCACAGTTCAAGGTTTTCACCGCACCCTATCGTCGTTCACAGTGCTATGTCTTCACATTGCCCTATCATCAACCACAGTGCTAGGTTTTGACAGCACCCTATCATTCATCACAGTGCTAGGTCTTTACAGCACCCTATCATCAGTCACAGTGCTAGGTCTTCACCAAACCCTGTCATCAGCCACAGTTCAAGGTTTTCACCGCACCCTATCGTCAGTCACAGTGCTAGGTTTTTACAGCATCCTATCATCAGTCACAGTGCTAGGTCTTCACCGCTCCCTATCATCGGTCACAGTGCTAGGCTTTCAAAGCTCCCTATCATCAGTCACAGTGCTAGGTCTTTACAGCATCCTATCATCAATCACAGTGCTAGGTCTTCACCGCTCCCTATCATCTGTCACAGTGCTAGGTCTTCACAGCTCCCTATCATCTTTCACAGTGCTAGGTCTTCACAGCTCCCTATCATCAGTCACAGTGCTAGGTCTTCACCGCACCCTGTCATCAGCCACAGTTCAAGGTTTTCACCGCACCCTATCATCGTTCACAGTGCTATGTCTTCACATTACCCTATCATCAACCACAGTGCTAGGTTGTCACATCACCCTATCATTCGTCACAGTGCTAGGTCTTCACAGCACCCTATCATCAGTCACAGTGCTAGGTCTTCACCGCTCCCTATCATCAGTCACAGTGCTAGGTCTTCACAGCACCCTAACATCAGTCACAGTTCTAGGTCTTCACAGCACCCTATAATCAGTTACAGTGCTAGGTCTTCATAGAGCCTTATCATCAGTCACAGTGCTAGGTTTTAGCCGCACCCTATGATCAGTCACAGTGCTAGGACTTCACCGCACCCTATCATCAGTCACAGTGCTAGGTCTTCACCACACCCTATCATCAGTCACAGTGCTAGGTCTTCACAGCACCCTAACATCAGTCACAGTTCTAGGTATTCACAGCACCCTATAATCAGTTACAGTGCTAGGTCTTCATAGAGCCTTATCATCAGTCACAGTGCTAGGTTTTATCCGCACCCTATGATCAGTCACAGTGCTAGGACTTCACCGCACCCTATCATCAGTCACAGTGCTAGGTCTTCACCACAGCCTATCATCAGTCACAGTGCTAGGTCTTCACAGCACCCTAACATGAGTCACAGTTCTAGGTCTTATCCGCACCCTATGATCAGCCACAGTGCTAAGTCTTCACCGCACGCTGTCATCAGCCACAGTCCTAGGTATTCAATGCACTCTATCATCAGTCACAGTGCTAGGTCTTAACCGCACCCTATCATCAGCCACAGTATTAGTTTTTCACCGCGCCCTATCATCAGTCACAGTGCTAGGTCTTCACAGCACCCTATCGTCAGTCACAGTGCTATGTCTTCACAGCGTCCTATCATCAGTCACAGTGCTAGATCTTCACCACACCCTATCATCAGTCACAGTACTTGGTCTTCACAGCGCACTATCATCAGTCACAGTTCAAGGTTTTCACAATATCCTATCGTCAGTCACAGTGCTAGGTCTTTACAGCATCCTATCATCAATCACAGTGCTAGGTCTTCACCGCTCCCTATCATCGGTCACAGTGCTAGGTCTTCACAGCTCCCTATCATCTTTCACAGTGCTAGGTCTTCACAGCTCCCTATCATCAGTCACAGTAATAGGTCTTCACCGCTCCCTATCATCGTTCACAGTGCTATGTCTTCACATTACCCTATCATCAACCACAGTGCTAGGTTGTCACATCACCCTATCATTCGTCACAGTGCTAGGTCTTCACAGCACCCTATCATCAGTCACAGTGCTAGGTCTTCACCGCTCCCTATCATCAGTCACAGTGCTAGGTCTTCACAGCACCCTAACATCAGTCACAGTTCTAGGTCTTCACAGCACCCTATAATCAGTTACAGTGCTAGGTCTTCATAGAGCCTTATCATCAGTCACAGTGCTAGGTTTTAGCCGCACCCTATGATCAGTCACAGTGCTAGGACTTCACCGCACCCTATCATCATTCACAGTGCTAGGTCTTCACCACACCCTATCATCAGTCACAGTGCTAGGTCTTCACAGCACCCTATAATCAGTTACAGTGCTAGGTCTTCATAGAGCCTTATCATCAGTCACAGTGCTAGGTTTTATCCGCACCCTATGATCAGTCACAGTGCTAGGACTTCACCGCACCCTATCATCAGTCACAGTGCTAGGTCTTCACAACAGCCTATCATCAGTCACAGTGCTAGGTCTTCACAGCACCCTAACATGAGTCACAGTTCTAGGTCTTATCCGCACCCTATAATCAGCCACAGTGCTAAGTCTTCACCGCACGCTGTCATCAGCCACAGTCCTAGGTATTCAATGCACTCTATCATCAGTCACAGTGCTAGGTCTTAACCGCACCCTATCATCAGCCACAGTATTAGTTTTTCACCGCGCCCTATCATCAGTCACAGTGCTAGGTCTTCACAGCACCCTATCGTCAGTCACAGTGCTATGTCTTCACAGCGTCCTATCATCAGTCACAGTGCTAGATCTTCACCACACCCTATCATCATTCACAGTGCTAGGTGTTCACAGCACCCTATCATCAGTCACAGTGCTTGGTCTTCACAGCGCACTATCATCAGTCACAGTTCAAGGTTTTCACAATACCCTATCGTCAGTCACAGTGCTAGGTCTTTACAACATTCTATCATCAATCACAGTGCTAGGTCTTAACCGCTCCCTATCATCGGTCACAGTGCTAGGTCTTCACAGCTCCCTATCATCTTTCACAGTGCTAGGTCTTCACAGCTCCCTATCATCAGTCACAGTGCTAGGTCTTCACCGCACCCTGTCATCAGCCACAGTTCAAGGTTTTCACCGCACCCTATCATCGTTCACAGTGCTATTTCTTCACATTACCCTATCATCAACCACAGTGCTAGGTTGTCACAGCACCCTATCATTAGTCACAGTGCTAGGTCTTCAAAGCACCCTATCATCAGTCACAGTGCTAGGTCTTCACCACACCCTATCATCAGTCAGAGTGCTAGGTCTTCACTGCATCCTGTCATCAGCCACAGTTCAAGGTTTTCACCGCACCCTATCGTCAGTCACAGTGCTAGGTCTTTACAGCATCCTATCATCAATCACAGTGCTAGGTCTTCACCGCTCCCTATTATCGGTCACAGTGCTAGGTCTTCACAACTCCCTATCATCTTTCACAGTGCTAGGTCTTCACAGCTCCCTATCATCAGTCACAGTGCTAGGTCTTCACCGCACCCTGTCATCAGCCACAGTTCAAGGTTTTCACCGCACCCTATCGTCAGTCACAGTGCTAGGTCTTTACAGCATCCTATCATCAGTCACAGTGCTAGGTCTTCACCACTCCCTATCATCGGTCACAGTGCTAGGTCTTCACAGCTCCCTATCATCGGTCACAGTGCTAGGTCTTCACAGCCCCCTATCATCGGTCACAGTGCTAGGTCTTCACAGCTCCCTATCATCAGTCACAGTGCTAGGACTTCACCGCACCCTGTCATCAGCCACAGTTCAAGGTTTTCACCGCACCCTATCGTCGTTCACAATGCTATGTCTTCACATTGCCCTATCATCAACCACAGTGCTAGGTTGTCACAGCACCCTATCATTCGTCACAGTGCTAGGTCTTCACCACACCCTGTCATCAGCCACAGTTCAAGGTTTTCACCGCACCCTATCGTCAGTCACAGTGCTAGGTCTTCACCGCTCCCTATCATCAGTCACAGTGCTAGGTCTTCACAGCACCCTAACATCAGTCACAGTGCTAGGTCTTCACAGCACCCTAACATCAGTCACAGTTCTAGGTCTTCACAGCACCCTATAATCAGTTACAGTGCTAGGTCTTCATAGAGCCTTATCATCAGTCACAGTGCTAGGTTTTAGCCGCACCCTATGATCAGTCACAGTGCTAGGACTTCACCGCACCCTATCATCGGTCACAGTGCTAGGCTTTCAAAGCTCCCTATCATCGGTCACAGTGCCTGGTCTTTACAGCATCCTATCATCAATCACAGTGCTAGGTCTTCACTGCTCCCTATCATCGGTCACAGTTCTAGGTCTTCACAGCTCCCTATCATCTTTCACAGTGCTAGGTCTTCACAGCTCCCTATCATCAGTCACAGTGCTAGGTCTTCACCGCACCCTGTCATCAGCCACAGTTCAAGGTTTTCACCGCACCCTATCATCGTTCACAGTGCTATGTCTTCACATTACTCTATCATCAACCACAGTGCTAGGTTGTCACAGCACCCTATCATTCGTCACAGTGCTAGGTCTTTACAGCATCCTATCATCAGTCACAGTGCTAGGCCTTCACAGCTCCCTATCATCAGTCACAGTGCTAGGACTTCACCGCACCCTGTCATCAGCCACAGTTCAAGGTTTTCACCGCACCCTATCGTCGTTCACAATGCTATGTCTTCACCGCTCCCTATCATCAGTCACAGTGCTAGGCCTTCACAGCTCCCTATCATCGGTCACAGTGCTAGGTCTTTACAGCATCCTATCATCAATCAGAGTGCTAGGTCTTCACCGCTCCCTATCATCGGTCACAGTGGTAGGTCTTCACAGCTCCCTATCATCTTTCACAGTGCTAGGTCTTCACAGCTCCCTATCATCAGTCACAGTGCTAGGTCTTCACCACACCCTGTCATCAGTCACAGTGCTATGTCTTCACATTACCCTATCATCAACCACAGTGCTAGGTTGTCACATCACCCTATCATTCGTCACAGTGCTAGGTCTTCACAGCACCCTATCATCAGTCACAGTGCTAGGTCTTCACCGCTCCCTATCATCAACCACAGTGCTAGGTTGTCACAGCACCCTATCATTCGTCACAGTGCTAGGTCTTCACCACACCCTATCATCAGTCACAGTGCTAGGTCTTCACAGCACCCTATCATCGGTAAAAGTGCTAGGTCTTCACCGCACCCTGTCATCAGCCACAGTTCAAGGTTTTCACCGCACCCTATCGTCAGTCACAGTGCTAGGTCTTTACAGCATCCTATCATCAATCACAGTGCTAGGTCTTCACCGCTCCCTATCATCAGTCACAGTGCTAGGTCTTCACAGCACCCTAACATCAGTCACAGTTCTAGGTCTTCACAGCACCCTATAATCAGTTACAGTGCTAGGTCTTCATAGAGCCTTATCATCAGTCACAGTGCTAGGTTTTAGCCGCACCCTATGATCAGTCACAGTGCTAGGACTTCACCGCACCCTATCATCGGTCACAGTGCTAGGCTTTCAAAGCTCCCTATCATCGGTCACAGTGCCTGGTCTTTACAGCATCCTATCATCAATCACAGTGCTAGGTCTTCACCGCTCCCTATCATCGGTCACAGTGCTAGGTCTTCACAGCTCCCTATCATCTTTCACAGTGCTAGGTCTTCACAGCTCCCTATCATCAGTCACAGTGCTAGGTCTTCACCGCACCCTGTCATCAGCCACAGTTCAAGGTTTTCACCGCACCCTATCATCGTTCACAGTGCTATGTCTTCACATTACTCTATCATCAACCACAGTGCTAGGTTGTCACAGCACCCTATCATTCGTCACAGTGCTAGGTCTTTACAGCATCCTATCATCAGTCACAGTGCTAGGCCTTCACCGCTCCCTATCATCGGTCACAGTGCTAGGTCTTCACAGCTCCCTATCATCAGTCACAGTGCTAGGTCTTCACAGCTCCCTATCATCGGTCACAGTGCTAGGTCTTCACAGCTCCCTATCATCAGTCACAGTGCAAGGACTTCACCGCACCCTGTCATCAGCCACATTTCAAGGTTTTCACCGCACCCTATCGTCAGTCACAGTGCTAGGTCTTCACCGCTCCCTATCATCAGTCACAGTGCTAGGCCTTCACAGCTCCCTATCATCGGTCACAGTGCTAGGTCTTTACAGCATCCTATCATCAATCAGAGTGCTAGGTCTTCACCGCTCCCTATCATCGGTCACTGTGGTAGGTCTTCACAGCTCCCTATCATCTTTCACAGTGCTAGGTCTTCACAGCTCCCTATCATCAGTCACAGTGCTAGGTCTTCACCACACCCTGTCATCAGTCACAGTGCTATGTCTTCACATTACCCTATCATCAACCACAGTGCTAGGTTGTCACATCACCCTATAATTCGTCACAGTGCTAGGTCTTCACAGCACCCTATCATCAGTCACAGTGCTAGGTCTTCACCGCTCCCTATCATCAGTCACAGTGCTAGGCCTTCACAGCTCCCTATCATCGGTCACAGTGCTAGGTCTTCACCACACCCTATCATCAGTCAGAGTGCTAGGTCTTCACCGCACCCTGTCATCAGCCACAGTTCAAGGTTTTCACCGCACCCTATCGTCAGTCACAGTGCTAGGTCTTTACAGCATCCTATAATCAGTCACAGTGCTAGGTCTTCACCGCTCCCTATCATCGGTCACAGTGCTAGGTCTTCACAGCTCCCTATAATCAGTCACAGTGCTAGGTCTTCACAGCTCCCTATCATCGGTCAAAGTGCTAGGTCTTCACAGCTCCCTATCATCAGTCACAGTGCTAGGACTTCACCGCACCCTGTGATCAGCCACAGTTCAAGGTTTTCACCGCACCCTATCGTCGTTCACAGTGCTATGTCTTCACATTACCCTATCATCAACCACAGTGCTAGGTTGTCACAGCACCCTATCATTCGTCACAGTGCTAGGTCTTCACAGGACCCTATCATCAGTCACAGTGCTAGGTCTTCACCACACCCTTTCATCAGTCACAGTGCTAGGTCTTCACCGCAACCTGTCATCAGCCACAGTTCAAGGTTTTTACCGCACCCTATCATCAGTCACAGTGCTAGGTCTTCACCGCACCCTTTCATCAGTCGCAGTGCTAGGTCTTCACAGCACCCTATCATCAGTCACAGTGCTATGTCTTCACAGCGTCCTGTCATCAGTCTCAGTGCTAGATTTTCACCACACCCTATCATCAGTCACAGTGTTAGGTCTTCACCACACCCTATCATCAGTCACAGTGCTAGGTCTTCACCACACCCTGTCATCAGTCGCAGTGCTAGGTCTTCACTGCACCCTATCATCAGTCACAGTGCTAGGTGTTCACAGCACCCTATCATCAGTCACAGTGCTAGGTGTTCACAGCACCCTATCATCAGTCACAGTGCTTGGTCTTCTCCGCACCCTATCATCAGCCACAGTGCTAGGTCTTCACCACACCCTATCATCAGTCACAGTGCTAGGTCTTCACAGCACCCTATCATCGGTCAAATTGCTAGGTCTTCACAGCTCCCTATCATCAGCCACAGTGCTAGGTCTTCACCAAACCCTATCATCAGTCACAGTGCTAGGTCTTCACAGCACCCTATCATCAGTCAAAGTGCTAGGTCTTCACTGCTCCCTATCATCAGTCACAGTGCTATGTCTTCACCACACCCTATCATCAGTCACAGTGCTAGGTCTTCACCGCTCCCTATCATCGGTCACAGTGCTAGGTCTTCACAGCTCCCTATCATCTTTCACAGTGCTAGGTCTTCACAGCTCCCTATCATCAGTCACAGTGCTAGGTCTTCACTGCACCCTGTCATCAGCCACAGTTCAAGGTTTTCACCGCACCCTATCATCGTTCACAGTGCTATGTCTTCACATTACCCTATCATCAACCACAGTGCTAGGTTGTCACAGCACCCTATCATTCGTCACAGTGCTAGGTCTTCACAGCACCCTATCATCAGTCACAGTGCTAGGTCTTCAACACACCCTATCATCAGTCAGAGTGCTAGGTCTTCACCGCACCCTGTTATCAGCCACAGTTCAAGGTTTTCACCGCACCCTATCGTCAGTCACAGTGCTAGGTCTTTTCAGCATCCTATCATCAATCACAGTGCTAGGTCTTCACCGCTCCCTATCATCGGTCACAGTGCTAGGTCTTCACAGCTCCCTATCATCAGTCACAGTGCTAGGTCTTCACAGCTCCCTATCATCAGTCACAGTCCTAGGTCTTCACAGCTCCCTATCATCGGTCACAGTGCTAGGTCTTCACAGCTCCCTATCATCAGTCACAGTGCTAGGACTTCACCGCACCCTGTCATCAGCCACAGTTCAAGGTTTTCACCGCACCCTATCGTCGTTCACAGTGCTATGTCTTCACATTACCCTATCATCAACCACAGTGCTAGGTTGTCACAGCACCCTATCATTCGTCACAGTGCTAGGTCTTCACAGCAACCTATCATTCGTCACAGTGCTAGGTCTTCACAGCACCCTATCATCAGTCACAGTGCTAGGTCTTCACCACACCCTTTCATCAGTCACAGTGATAGGTCTTCACCGCACCCTGTCATCAGCCACAGTTCAAGGTTTTCACCGCACCCTATCATCAGTCACAGTGCTAGGTCTTCACCGCACCCTATCATCAGTCACAGTGCTATGTCTTCACAGCATCCTATCATCAGTCTCAGTGCTAGATTTTCACCACACCCTATCATCAGTCACAGTGTTAGGTCTTCATCACACCCTATCATCAGTCACAGTGCTAGGTCTTCACCGCACCCTGTCATCAGTCGCAGTGCTAGGTCTTCACTGCACCCTATCATCAGTCACAGTGCTAGGTGTTCACAGCACCCTATCATCAGTCACAGTGCTAGGTGTTCACAGCACCCTATCATCAGTCACAGTGCTTGGTCTTCACCGCACCCTATCATCAGCCACAGTGCTAGGTCTTCACCACACCCTATCATCAGTCACATTGCTAGGTCTTCACAGCTCCCTATCATCAGTCACAGTGCTAGGTCTTCACCACACCCTATCATCAGTCACAGTGCTAGGTCTTCACAGCACCCTATCATCGGTAAAAGTGCTAGGTCTTCACCGCACCCTGTCATCAGCCAAAGTTCAAGGTTTTCACCGCACCCTATCGTCAGTCACAGTGCTAGGTCTTTACAGCATCCTATCATCAGTCACAGTGCTAGGTCTTCACCGCTCCCTATCATTCGTCACAGTGCTAGGTCTTCACAGCTCCCTATCATCGGTCACAGTGCTAGGTCTTCACAGCTCCCTATCATCAGTCACAGTGCTAGGTCTTCACCGCACCCTGTCATCAGCCACAGTTCAAGGTTTTCACCGCACCCTATCGTCGGTCACAGTGCTATGTCTTCACATTACCCTATCATCAACCACAGTGCTAGGTTGTCACAGCACCCTATTATTCGTCACAGTGCTAGGTCTTCACAGCACTCTATCATCATTCACAGTGCTAGGTCTTCACCACACCCTATCATCAGTCACAGTGCTAGGTCTTCACCGCACCCTGTCATCAGCCACAGTTCAAGGTTTTCACCGCACCCTATCGTCGGTCACAGTGCTATGTCTTCACATTACCCTATCATCAACCACAGTGCTAGGTTGTCACATCACCCTATCATTTGTCACAGTGCTAGGTCTTCACTGCACCCTATCATCAGTTACAGTGCTAGGTCTTCACCACACCCTATCATCAGTCACAGTGCTATGTTTTTACAGCCTCCTATCATCAGTCACAGTGCTAGATCTTTATCGCTCCCTATCATCAGTCACAGTGCTAGGTGTTCACAGCACCCTATCATCAGTCACAGTGCTTGGTCTTCACAGCACCCTATCATCAGTCATAGTGCTATGTTTTCACAGCGTCCTCTCATCAGTCACAGTGCTAGATCTTCACCACTCCCTATCATCAGTCACAGTGCTAGGTGTTCACCGCACTCTATCATCAGTCACAGTGCTATGTTTTCACAAAGTCCTATCATCAGTCACAGTGCTAGGTCTTCACTGTACCCTATAATCCGTCACAGTGATAGGTCTTATCCGCACCCTATGATCATCCACAGTGCTAAGTTTTCACCGCACCCTATCATCAGCCACAGTGCTAGGTATTCACTGCACCCTATCATAAGTGACAGTGCTAGTTCTTCACCGCACCCTATAATCAGCCACAGTGCTAGTCCTTCACAGCACCCTATCATCAGCCACAGTGCTAGGTCTTCACAGCACCCTATCATCAGTCAAAATGCTCGGTGTTCACCGTACCCTATCATCAGTCACAGTGCTAGGTCTTCACCACACCCTATCATCAGTCACAGTGCAAGGTCTTCACCACACCATGTCATCAGTCGCAGTGCTAGGTCTTCACAGCACCCTGTCATCAGTCGCAGTGCTAGGTCTTCACCGCACCCTATCATCAGTCACAGTGCTAGATCATCACCGCACCCTATCATCAGTCACAGTGCTAGGTCTTCACCACACCCTATCATCAGCCACAGTGCTAGGTCTTCACAGCACCCTATCATCAGTCACAATGCTCTGTGTTCACCGTACCCTATCATCAGTCACAGTGCTAGTTCTTCACAGCACCCTATCATTAGCCACAGTGCTAGGTCTTCACAGCACCCTATCATCAGTCACAATGCTCGGTGTTCACCGTACCCTATCATCAGTCATAGTTCTCGGTCTTCACAGCACCCTATCATCAGTCATAGTGCTCGGTCTTCACAGCACCCTATCATCAGTCACAGTGCTAGGCCTTCACCTGCTGCACAGTACAGTAGCAAGTGGAGAGAAACAAATGGCTAGAAGTAGAAGGATAGAGTGAGTCTAGATGACTGGATCAAAATCCATGCTGTCGGGTGTGTCTGTGTTTGTGTGTGTGGCCCCCAATCCCCCTGCTGTGCTGATATGGCTCACAGTGTGGTGTGTATGTGTGTGTGATGTCATCAGCACAGGACCGAGTGTAGGCTTCACCAGCTCCTCTTACTTTTGGTGAATACAAAACATTTGAGAGAGATTGAGAGAGGGACAGAGGGAGAGATGGAGAGATGGAGAGAGAAAGGAAAACAAGATGGCGAGATGGTAAAAGGGTGAGAGACGTGGAGAGATGGTAAAAGGGTGAGAGATGTGGAGAGATGGTGAAAGGGTGAGAGACGTGGAGAGATGGTGAAAGGGTGAGAGACGTGGAGACATTGTCCTCTAAAAGATAATACATCAAGTAGTATTTTGACTCTCTTTATTCCCCCCATAAACTTTAGATTTGAGTACATACATGCATGCACGCATACACACACACAAAATATCCCTCTGCAACACAAAGAAAAATTATTTATCCGTTTCTAATCCTGTCTGTGTGCCACACTGGGGAGAAGGAGACTTATTGTCAGACTGTCATGGTGTCCCTCTAAAGGCGTCCGAATTCTTCCCATCCGAAACAGTTTGTGCATATATTATGACATTTTGTTATGTTTTTGTTTGTTTTGGTCTTCAGCTGGGGTTTTTTGGGCTGTTCATGCACAAGTTTTTTCCGTAGGCAAGCCGAAGTTCGGTAGCTGAAGTCAGTGATTGGTCGACAGTAGAGATTCTTCAATGTTGTTGTCATTCAGCAGGGAACGAATTGTTTTCATGCACATTTTTTCACTTGAGAAATACTGCACCAAACATCTTCATTCGATGTAAAATGTACTTAAGACCTCCTCGGCAAAAACGTAAATATGTATTGCAGTTAACTTAGATTAATTCAGACTATTTTGAGGAACGGCTATGGCTTCTCAAAATGGACAAACAGTACTATTGCCGCTTTTTTCTCGTTTTTCAATCGAAGGTCTTTTAAATGAGTATGCAAGGCACAGATGTTCACTTCACCTAGCCGAGTTCTGTTAGGAGCAAACCGAACCTAGTGTGCAGACACCTTAATCCTCTAACATTGTTCCGCTCATAGAGAGACCAGGGGAACTGGACTGGACTGGGTGTAGGGATGTGGGTAGCATAGAGAGACCAGGGGAACTGGACTGGACTGGGTGTAGGGCCGTGGACAGCATAGAGAGACCAGGGATGGGCAGAGAGAGTGCATGATATAGTAGATACAGTGAGGGGAAAAAAGTATTTGATCCCCTACTGATTTTGTACGTTTGCCCACTGACAAAGACATGATCAGTCTATAATTTTAATGGTAGGTTTATTTGAACAGTGAGAGACAGAATAACAACAAAGAAATCCAGAAAAACACATGTCAAAAATGTTATTAATTGATTTGCATTTTAATGAGGGAAATAAGTATTTGACCCCTCTGCAAAACATGACTTAGTACTTGCTGGCAAAACCCTTGTTGGCAATCACAGAGGTCAGACGTTTCTTGTAGTTGGCCACCAGGTTTGCACACATCTCAGGAGGGATTTTGTTCCACTCCTCTTTGCAGATCTTCTCCAAGTCATTAAGGTTTTGAGGCTGACGTTTGGCAACTCGAACCTTCAGCTCCCTCCACAGATTTTCTATGGGATTAAGGTCTGGATACTGGCTAGGCCACTCCAGGACCTTAATATGCTTCTTCTTGAGCCACTCCTTTGTTGCCTTGGCCGTGTGTTTTGGGTCATTGTCATGCTGGAATACCCATCCACGACCCATTTTCAATGCCCTGGCTGAGGGAAGGAGATTCTCACCCAAGATTTGACGGTACATGGCCCCGTCCATCGTCCCTTTGATGCGGTGAAGTTGTCCTGTCCCCTTAGCAGAAAAACACCCCCAAAGCATAATGTTTCCACCTCCATGTTTGACGGTGGGGATGGTGTTCTTGGGGTCATAGGCAGCATTCCTCCTCCTCCAAACACGGCAAGTTGAATTGATGCCAAAGAGCTCGATTTTGGTCTCATCTGACCACAACACTTTCACCCAGTTCTCCTCTGAATCATTCAGATGTTCATTGGCAAACTTCAGATGGCCCTGTATATGTGCTTTCTTGAGCAGGGGGACCTTGCGGGCGCTGCAGGATTTCAGTCCTTCATGGCGTAGTGTGTTACCAATTGTTTTCTTGGTGACTATGGTCCCAGCTGCCTTGAGATCATTGACAAGATCCTCCCATGTAGTTCTGGGCTGATTCCTCACCATTCTCATGATCATTGCAACTCCACGAGGTGAGATCTTGCATGGAGCCCCAGGCCGAGGGAGGTTGACAGTTATTTTGTGTTTCTTCCATTTGCGAATGATCGCACCAACTGTTGTCACCTTCTCACCAAGCTGCTCGGCGATGGTCTTGTAGCCCATTCCAGCCTTGTGTAGGTCTACAATCTTGTCCCTGACATCCTTGGAGAGCTCTTTGGTCTTGGCCATGGTGGAGAGTTTGGAATCTGATTGATTGCTTCTGTTGACAGGTGTCTTTTATACAGGTAACAACCTGAGATTAGGAGCACTCTCTTTAAGAATCTCAGCTCGTTACCTGTATAAAAGACACCTGTGAGCCAGAAATCTTTCTGATTGAGAGGGGGTCAAATACTTATTTCCCTCATTAAAATGCAAATCAATTTATAAAAATTTTGACATGCGTTTTTCTGGATTTGTTTGTTGTTATTCTGTCTCTCACTGTTCAAATAAACCTACCATTAAAATGATAGACTGATCATTTCTTTGTCAATGGGCAAACGTACAAAATCAGCAGGGGGATCAAATACTTTTTTCCCCTCATTGTATTAAGACAGTGTGTTAATATAGTTTGTGTTCCTCTCCTCTCCTATCCTCTCCTCTCCTCTCCCAGTGTCTATATCTTGCAGGCAGTAGCTAGCAGCAGGGTGTATGCTAGCGGTGGAGTGTGTTGACTTTGATGCCAATACAATGTGACAGGGCTTTCCTGACTGTCTTTTTGCTCTTGTGTGAAAGGAGTTGCTATCCACCTCCCTCTATCTCTAACTCTGCCTGCGAAAAAAGGACTCTAGGCAACAACCTTATTCTCTCTCTCTCCCTCCGTCTGTCTCCCTCCCTCCCTCCATCTGTCTCTCTCTCCTTCCCTCCCTCTGTCTGTCTCTCTCTCTCTCTCTCTCTCTCTCTCTCTCTCTCTCTCTCTCTCTCTCTCTCTCTCTCTCTCTCTCTCTCTCTCTCTCTCTCTCTCTCCCTCCCTATGTCTGTCTGTCTGTCTGTCTGTCTGTCTGTCTGTCTGTCTGTCTGTCTGTCTGTCTGTCTGTCTGTCTGTCTGTCTGTCTGTCTGTCTGTCTCTCTCTCTCTCTCTCCCTATGTCTGTCTGTCTGTCTGTCTGTCTCTCTCTCTCTCTCTCTCTCTCTCTCTCTCTCTCTCTCTCTCCCTATGTCTGTCTGTCTGTCTGTCTGTCTGTCTGTCTGTCTGTCTGTCTGTCTGTCTGTCTGTCTCCCTCTATCTATCTGTTTACCTATAGAATATCTATTTTATCCAGGTATGTATCTCTCTCTACCCTCTCCATTTTCCACTCAACTCTCTCTCCCCTTCCTCATTCTCTCTCTCCCTTTCTTTCTTGCACTCAATAGTCTCTATTTTTCCCTCCCTCCCTCCCTAACTCTCTCAGCCCTGTTGCCTCCTCATCCACTGTGGGCGAGGCCTGTAGTCATGGTTTTGAGTGACAGGCGCTGTCTCGGGTCATCCTGTCATGTTGTCTCGTTGTCCCTGCTCATTTTGTTTGACTATCTCTCTCTCTCTCTGTCTCTGTCTCTGTCTCTGACAGTATAGTACAGCACAGAGGTCAAAAACCCAGCTGAGACACAAGCTGTTGCTGCCTGCCTGCTATCTCTACCTGCTAGAATGGCAAATTAGCACTTTATCTTGTTATTGTCCAACCCAGTAGGGAGGACGGGGGAGAGATGGGGGTTAGGGGGGATGGGGGAGAGGTGGTAGGGAGGACGGGGGACATGTGGGGGGGGTAGGGAGGACAGGGGAGAGGTGGTAGGGTAGGGAGGACGGGGGAGAGGGGGTGGTAGGGAGGACGGGGGAGAGGTGGGGGATAATTTGGTTAGGGGAAGTAATTTTGAGAAATGGTCGGGGTGAAGGCAGGCTTTTTGACACAGCAGCTTGCTGGAGCTGGGCTGTGATGTATAACTGCAATACAAGCAGAGTGCTGGACTGACCTGACTGCACTACACACACACACACACACACACACACACACACACACACACACACAAATGCATCCATACACACACAAACACACACACAGCTCATAGGCTCTCCTTCTGTGATCTGAGCCCTGCTCACTGTAACAATTGTAAAATTATCCTTTCAATCTCTGAAATAGAATAGAATACTAGAATATAACATGCTCTCACGGAAATTAAAGTGTGATATTCCCTATTTTCTCCAAAAAGCTGGATCAAGTCATTATTCTCCTCTCCCAGATATGATAGTTGAAGTGGCTTTTCTCAAAGCCCTCGCATTGGCCGGCTCTAGACAGAGACGAGATGGAGATTATTTCCTCCCAGACTGGGTGATTGTGTGAAACTGCAGCTGCTGACTCCAGCTCTCTGGCTCAGTAATTGGGGGCAATGGAGAAGCCTGGTGTTTCCCTGTAGATACAAGCACACACACACTCACCAGTTTGGCTTCAACACACTGTGTGAATCATCAACTGTACTTTACTTTACGGCTGAATAGCAGGGTGTGTGTGTGTGTGTCTGTCGTGTATGCCAGAATTCCCATATTAATCTTTTTGACATATACACCCCATTACCACCTCTACCACCACCACTATATACACTCCACTACCACCACTGTTCCTCCACCCTCTCCTCTGTTCCTCCACCCTCTCCTCTGTTCCTCCACCCCTCTCCTCTGTTCCTCTACCCCTCTCCTCTGTTCCTCTACCCCTCTGCTCTGTTCCTCCACCCCTTTCCTCTGTTCCTCCACCTCTCCTCTGTTCCTCTGTTCCTCCACCTCTCCTCTGTTCCTCTACCCCTCTCCTCTGTTCATCTACCCCTCTCCTCTGTTCATCTACCCCTCTCCTCTGTTCATCTACCCCTCTCCTCTGTTCATCTACCCCTCTCCTCTGTTCATCTACCCCTCTCCTCTGTTCCTCTACCCCTCTCCTCTGTTCATCTACCCCTCTCCTCTGTTCATCTACCCCTCTCCTCTGTTCATCTACCCCTCTCCTCTGTTCATCTACCCCTCTCCTCTGTTCATCTACCCCTCTCCTCTGTTCATCTACCCCTCTCCTCTGTTCCTCTACCCCTCTCCTCTGTTCCTCCAGTTGACTTGTGATAGGGTTGAAAGGGTTGCCTGTTATGGTGTGAGAAATAAAGTGGCTGTTCACAACACTACAATTTGTAGATATATTGTAGGGTGTGATTGTGGGAGAACGGATGTCTCACAGAGCAGCGACAACAATCTAGTTTATTATCGACTGTGGAAACATTGTTTTCTTCCTCATTTTCCCTTCCCTCTCTCTCTCTTAAGACCTTCTCCACTATTTCATTCGCTCTTTTGATGATTCCTGATATTCCCTGAGCTTTTTCTTCCCCCTGAGGAAAACGTTCCGGGGACATTCTGAGCTTCGTATGCCTCAGCGTAAAGCGCGAGCATGCCTGGGAATATTCTCACTCAATTTGTGCAAGCAGAGCGCTGCCGTGGATGCGGGTGCCATGGGGCGTTGGAGGCATCTCTTTGTCATGGTAACACCCGTTTTCATCTGGCTCCTCCACCTAATGTATTCAAGCCTCTCTCTCTCTCTCTCTCTCTCTCTCTCTCTCTCTCTCTCTCTTTCTTTCTCTGTCTTTCTTGCTCTGTCTCTCTCTCTCGTTGTCTCTCCATTTAAAAAAAATAATAATTTGCTTTATTTATCTATCTATCTATCTATCTATCTATCTATCTATCTATCTATCTATCTATCTATCTATCTATCTATCTATCTATCTATCTATCTATCTATCTATCTATCTATCTATCTATCTATCTATCTATCTATCTATCTATCTATCTATCTCTCTCTATATATACAGTATATCTCTTTCTTGCTCTCTCTCTCTCTCTCTCTCTCTCTCTCTCTCTCTCTCTCTCTCTCTCTATCTATCTCTCTATCTCTCTATCTCTCTCTACTTCTCTCTCTCTCTCTATACTGTATGTCTTTCTTGCTCTTTCTCTCTCTCTCTCTCTCTGTCTCGCTCTCTTTCGTCCTCTCTTTCTCTCTCTCTCTCTCTCTCTCTCTCTCTCTCTCTCTCTCTCTCTCTCTCTCTCTCTCTCTCTCTCTCTCTCTCTCTCTCTCTCTCTCTCTCTCTCGCTCTGTCTCTCTCTCAATTTCAATTTAATGGGCTTTATTGGCATGGGAAATGTATGTTAACATTGCCAAAGCAAGTGAAGTAGATAGTAAGCAAAAGTGAAATAAAAAATAAATTGTAACAGTAAACATTACACTCAGAAGTTCCAAAAGACATTTCAAATGTCATATTATGTATATATACAGTGTTGTAACAATGTGCAAATAGTTAAAGTACAAAAGGGAAAATAAATAAAAATAAATATGGGTTGTATTTTCAATGGTGTTTGTTCTTCACTGGTTGCCCTTTTCTTGTGGCAACAGGTCACAAATATTGCTGCTGTGATGGCACACTGTGGCATTTCACTCAGTAGATAAGGGAGTTTATCAAAATTGGGTTTGTTTTCGAATTCTTTGTGGATCTCTGTAATCTGAGGGAAATATGTGTCTCTAATATGGTCATACATTTGGCAGGAGGTTAGGAAGTGCAGCTTAGTTTCCACCTCATTTTGTGGGCAGTGTGCACATACCCCATCTTCTCTTGAGAGCCAGGTCTGCCTACAGCCGCCTTTCTCAATAGCAAGGCTATGCTCACTGAGTCTGTACATAGTCAAAGCTTTCCTTAAGTTTGGGTCAATCACAGTGGTCAGGTATTCTGCTTAGGGCCAAATAGCATTCTAGTTTGCTCTGTTTTCTTGTTAATTTTTTCTAATGTGTCAAGTAATTCTCTTTTTGTTTTCTCATGATTTGGTTGGGTCTAATTGTGTTGTTGCTGTCCTGGGGCTCTGTGGGGTCTGTTTGTGTTTGTGAACAGAGTCCAGGACCAGCTTACTTAGGAGACTCTTCTCCAAGTTCATCTCTCTGTAGGTGTTGGCTTTGTTATGGAAGGTTTGGGAATCGCTTCCTTTTAAGTGGTTATAGAATTTAACAGCTCTTTTCTGGATTTTGATAATTAGCGGGTATCAGCCTAATTCTGTTCTGCATGCATTATTTGTTGTTTTTCGTTGTACACTGAGGATATTTTTGGTGTCTCAATTTGGTGTTTGTCCCATTTTGTGAATTCTTGGTTGGTGAGCGGACCCCAGACCTCACAACCATAAACGGCCATGGGTTCTATAACCAGATCCTAATTGGTATGTTGAATTTTATGTTCCTTTTGATGGTATAGAAGGCCCTTCTTGCCTTGTCTCTAGGGCAACGGTGTCTAGATGGAATTTGTATTTGGACCTTTTTTGGAACACCATTATTTCTGTCTTACTGAGATTACTGTCAGGGCCCAGGTCTGACAGAATCTGTGCAGAAGATCTAGGTGCTGCTGTAGGCCCTCCTTGGTTGGTGACAGAAGCGCCAGATCATCAGCAAACAGTAGACATTTGACTTCAGATTCTAGTAGGGTGAGGCCGGGTGCTGCAGACTGTTCTAGTACCCTTGCCAATTCGTTGATATATATGTTGAAGAGGGTGGGGCTTAAACTGCATCCCTGTCTCACCCCACAGCCCTGTGGAAAGAAATGTGTGTGTTTCTTTGCCAATTTTAACCGCACACTTGTTTGTGTACATGGATTTTATAATGTTTTTCCCCAACCCCACTTTCCATCAATTTGTATAGCAGACCCTCAAGCCAAATTGAGTCAAAAGCTTTTTTGAAATTAACAAAGCATGAGAAGACTTTGCCTTTGTTTTGTTTTGTTTGTTTGTCAATTACGATGTGCAGGGTGAATACGTGGTCTGTCGTACGGTAATTTGGTATAAAGCCTATTTGACATTTGCTCAGTACATTGTTTTCACTCAGGAAATGAACCAGTCTGCTGTTAATGATAATGCAGAGGATTTTCCCAAGGTTGCTGTTGACGCATATCCCACGGTAGTTATTGGGGTCAAATTTGTCTCCACTTTTGTGGATTGGGGTGATCAGTCCTTGGTTCCAAATATTGGGGAAGATGCCAGAGCTAAGGAGGATGTTAAAGAGTTTAAGTATAGCCAATTGGAATTTGTGGTCTGTATATTTTATAATTTCATTGAGGATACCATCAACACCACAGGCCTTTTTGGGTTGGAGGATTTGTATTTTGTCCTGTAGTTCATTCAATGTAATTGGAGAATCCAGTGGGTTCTGGTAGTCTTTAATAGTTGATTCTAAGATTTGCATTTGATCATGTATATGTTTTTGCTGTTTGTTCTTTGCTATAGGGCCAAAAAGATTGGAGAAGTGGTTTACCCATACATCTCCATTTTGGATAGATAACTCTTCATGTTGTTGTTTGTTTAGTGTTTTCCAATTTTCCCAGAAGTGGTTAGAGTCTATGGATTCTTCAATTACATTGAGCTGATATCTGACATGCTGTTCCTTCTTTTTCCGTAGTGTATTTCTGTATTGTTTTAGTGATTCACCATAGTGAAGGCGTAGGCTCAGGTTTTCTGGTTCTCTATGTTTTTGGTTGGATAGGTCTCTCTCTCTCTAATTCTCTATTTCTCTCTCTTTCTAAAGTGGGGAAAAAAGTATTTAGTCAGCCACCAATTGAGCAAGTTCTCCCACTTAAAAAGATGAGAGAGGCCTGTAATTTTCATCATAGGTACACGTCAACTATGACAGACAAATTGATTTTTTTTTTCTCCAGGATATCACATTGTAGGATTTTTTATGAATTTATTTGCAAATTATGGTGGAAAATAAGTATTTGGTCACCTACAAACAAGCAAGATTTCTGGCTCTCACATACCTGTAACTTCTTCTTTAAGAGGCTCCTCTGTCTTCCACTCATTACCTGTATTAATTGCACCTGTTTGAAGACGCTGCGCTTTGCATTTCTACTGTGTGTTTAGAAACTCCTCTCCTCTCCTCTCCTCTCCTCTCCTCTCCTCTCCTCTCCTCTCCTCTCCTCTCCTCTCCTCTCTTTACTCCTCTTCTCTTCTCTTCTTCTCTTCTCTTCTCTTCTCTTCTCTTCTCTTCTCTTCTCTTCTCTTCTCTTCTCTTCTCTTCTCTTCTCTTCTCTTTTCTTTTCTTTTCTTTTCTTTTCTTTTCTTTTCTTTTCTTTTCTTTTCTTTTCTTTTCTTTTCTTTTCTTTTCTTTTCTTTTCTTTTCTTTTCTTTTCTTTTCTTTTCTTTTCTTTTCTTTTCTTTTCTTTTCTTTTCTTTTCTTTTCTTTTCTTTTCTTTTCTTTTCTTTTCTTTTCTTTTCTTCTCTTCTCTTCTATAAAAGACACCTGTCCACAACCTCAAACAGTCACACTCCAAACTCCACTATGGCCAAGACCAAAGAGCTGTCAAAGGACATCAGAAACAACATTGTAGACCTGCACCAGGCTGAGAAGACTGAATCTGCAATAGGTAAGCAGCTTGGTTTGAAGAAATCAACTGTGGGAGCAATTATTTGGAAATGGAAGTCATACAAGACCACTAATAATCTCCCTCGATCTGGGGCTCCACGCAAGATCTCACCCCGTGGGGTCAAAATGATCACAAGAACGGTGAGCAAAAATCCCAGAACCACACGGGGGGACCTAGTGAATGACCTGCAGAGAGCTGGGACCAAAGTAACAAAGCCTACCATCAGTAACACACTACGCCGCCAGGGACTCAAATCCTGCAGTGCCAGACGTGTCCCCCTGCTTAAGCCAGTACATGTCCAGGCCCGTCTGAAGTTTGCTAGAGTGCATTTGGATGATCCAGAAGAGGATTGGGAGAATGTCATATGGTCAGATGAAACCAAAATATAACTTTTTGGTCAAAACTCAACTCATCGTGTTTGGAGGACAAAGAATGCTTAGTTGCATCCAAAGAACACCATACCTACTGTGAAGCATGGGGGTGGAAACATCATGCTTTGGGGCTGTTTTTCTGCAAAGGGACCAGGACGACTGATCCGTGTAAAGGAAAGAATGAATGGGGCCATGTATCGTGAGATTTTGAGTGAAAACCTCCTTCCATCAGCAAGGGCATTGAAGATGAAACGTGGCTGGGTCTTTCAGCATGACAATGATCCCAAAAACACCGCCCGGGCAACGAAGGAGTGGCTTCGTAAGAAGCATTTCAAGGTCCTGGAGTGGCCTAGCCTGTCTCCAGATCTCAACCCCATAGAAAATCTTTGGAGGGAGTTGAAAGTCTGTGTTGCCCAGCGACAGCCCCAAAACATCACTGCTCTAGAGGAGATCTGCATGGAGGAATGGGCCAAAATACCAGCAACAGTGTGTGAAAACCTTGTGAAGACTTACAGTACATGTTTGACCTGTGTCATTGCCAACAAAGGGTATATAACAAAGTATTGAGAAACTTTTGTTATTGACCAAATACTTATTTTCCACCATAATTTGCAAATAAATTCATTAAAAATCCTACAATGTGATTTTCTGGAATTTTTTTTCTCATTTTGTCTGTCATAGTTGACGTGTACCTATGATGAAAATTACAGGCCTCTCTCATCTTTTTAAGTGGGAGAACTTGCACAATTGGTGGCTGACTAAATACTTTTTTTCCCCCACTGTATCTCTCTCTCTCTCTATACTGTATATATTTATTTCTCTTTCTCTCTCTCTGTCTCTCTCTCTTTCGTCCTCTCTCTCTCTCTCTTTCGTCCTCTCTCTCTCTCTCTCTCTCTCTCTCTCTCTCTCTCTCTCTCTCTCTCTCTCTCTCTCTCTCTCTCTCTCTCTCTCTCTCTCTCTCTCTCTCTCTCTCTCTCTCTCTCTCTCTCTCACACCACTAGCTAACTAACTGTCAGAGCTATAGCCCAGACTACATCTGAAAGTGATCCTGACATGTTTCTCTCACTGGTGTATTGGATGCAAATGTTTAACTGGCAAAATGGTGTGTTGGGGAACTGAATGATGTGCTTCACAGGAAATATTCCACATAGCCCTTTAAAACAAAAACAAAAAGGAAAACCACTTTTAGCAGTAATACCCTAAGTATTATACATCTTGCACCACTACTCATAATAATAATAGCGAGCATGCCCAATCACGGCCTAACCCAGGCCAGCGTCAGGTTGGTTTTGATGGTGGTAGAGATATGCTGCAATCTGGTCAGCTTTGCCGGGGCATGAGATGAAAGCGGGAGCGGTGCCTTAGCGTTCTCTGTTCCAGGTATGGAGCTCTACCGATGCTCCGTTGCTCTGACTCTCTCCCATGAAACACCTGGGTGATGGTTCCTTTGATGATATCATTGGCATTCCAGGAGCCACATTCATGAGACAGAGGGCAAGGCTGTGGAATATGAAAGTGGAGTGTTTGGTTAGTGGTCTGAGTGACGGAGTGAGCGTGTGTGTACTTGTTTTCCTACCTTATCAGGACCCCAATGTCCTAACAATTCACATGTACAAGTGTGTATTATATAATAATATGTGTGAATTGGAAATGTGTTTTTTGCATATCCCAACTCCCCCTGAGACACCCTCAGAGAGTGGAGTCACAGACAGGGTCTGCCATTATCAACAGCAACCCTGGAGCAATTAGGGTTAAGTGCCTTGCTCAAGGGAACAGCGACAGATTTTTCACCTTGTCGGCACAGGGATTCGAACTAGCGAGCTTTCGGTTGCTGGACCAACACTCTAACCGCTAGGTTACCTGCCGCCCTCTGTGTGTGTGTGTGTGTGTGTGTGTGTGTGTGTGCGTGTGTGTGTATGTGCGTGTGTGCGTGTGTGTGTGCATGCTCTGTGTGTCCTTTCCCTATGGGACTCTGTCACTTCAGACAATCACTGTTGGCCCCATGCTGTGTGTGAGTGTATGTCGAGCGTTTGAATGTACAGTGTGTGTGTGTGCAGCGTGTCTGTTTGTCTCTGTGTGTGTGTGTATGTGACTCAGGACAGGGAGAGAGTCAGTGGTGGCCCCACACTGGGTGATTTATGACTGTGTTATTGTGCTTCATCAACAGTATCACATCACCGCGGCAACAAGCTTAGCGCAGCCCCCTCTCCCTGCTCCTTGTACGTGGTCCTCTGTAGCTCAGCTGGTAGAGCATGGCGCTTGTAACGCCAAGGTAGTGGGTTCGATCCCCGGGACCACCCATACACAAAAAATGTATGCACGCATGACTGTAAGTCGCTTTGGATAAAAGCGTCTGCTAAATGGCATATTATTATTATGTGCTAGTCTAGGCTTAGCCAATCAATCAAGAGTCAATGGAGAAATGTAGCATTTAGGAAAGGTCTCGCTAGCTAGTTAGCATTGACAGTGCTTGATATAGGCTACCACCCAACTTGCGGTTGTAACTTTGGGATAACACCCACAATGGGTGAACAAGACCATGCCTTACTACAAATTAGACACTAGTGAGAACACAGCAGGTGTGATGGTTGTAGAATTGCAGTGTAATAGAAAGAGACAATTAGTAGTTTCCCAGAGAGGGTTGATGTAGAGGCCAGAAATGTAGAGAATCTTGTCTAACATGCACACTGTGTTCCACCAGAGACAAACAAACAGACAGACAGACAGACAGAAATACAGACAGACACAGGCCCAGGCTCATCAACACATTAGCAAGACGCTGCGCTTTGCATTTCTACTGTGTGTTTAGAAACTCCTCTCCTCTCCTCTCCTCTCCTCTCCTCTCTTTACTCCTCTCTTCTCCTCTCCTCTCCTCTCCTCTCCTCTCCTCTCCTCTCCTCTCCTCTCCTCTCCTCTCCTCTCCTCTCCTCTCCTCTCCTCTCCTCTCCTCTCCTCTCCTCTCCTCTCCTCTCCTCTATCTCTAGAGAGGCAGGTCATTACTACAACAGCTCTCCCAGTAACTCATAATCAAATATCTGACCTAATGAAGGTATTTAATTACTCTTGGTGAGGCGCTGGAGGTGTCGGATTACTGTTACTCCTTTTCATTTCCCTGCCATTTATCAGCAGCCTGACAGCAAGGGTGTGTGTGTGTGTGTGTGTGTGTGTGTGTGTATGCGCCCGTGCATGTCTACAGTACCAGGCAAAAGTTTGGACACACCTACTCATTCCAGGGTTTTTCTTTATTTTTACTATTTTCTACATTGTAGAATAACATTGAAGACATCAAAACTATGAAATAACACATATGGAATCATATAGTAACCAAAAAAGTGGTCTATCCTCTGTATACCACCCCTACCTTTTCACAACACAACTGATTGGCTCAAACGCATTAAGAAGGAAAGCAACTACTGTAATGTGCTGCAGTTAGTGTTTGATTTTATTTATTAGGAACCCCATTAGCCAATGGGGACAGCTAAACTTACTGGGGTCCGACACATAACGAAAAAGACATAACAGACAAAAGACTATAATTGACCTACATTTAAAAACATTAACATGTAGTGTGTGTGGTTGTGCATCTATCAGTTACACATACATGTCAGTACATACACACAAGAAGTAGGTCACATGGGGGAGATGCGTTGTGCCGTGAGGTGTTGCTCTATTTGCCCTCTTTGACACCATGTTGTTGTGTGATGTGTACATGTTTGTGAATCTGTGGTTGGTCCATGTACAGTGCCTTCAGAATGTATTCAGACCACTTTACTTTTTCCACATTTTGTTAAGTTACAGACTTATTCTAAAATTGATTACCTGTGGTAAATTAAATTAATTGGACATGATTTGGAAAGGTACACACCTGTCTATAGAAGGTCCCACAGTTGACAGTGCATGTCAGAGCAAAAACCAAGCCATGAGGTTGAAGGAATTGTCTGTAGAATGCAGAGACAGGATTGTGTCGAAGCACAGATCTGGGGAAGGGTACAAACATTTCTGCAGCATTGAAGGTCCCCATGTACACAGTGACCTCCATCATTCAATTTTTTTGTGTGTGTATTCTACCACCTTTTTCTCCCCAATTTCGATCTTGTCTCATCGCTGCAACTTCCCAACAGGCTCGGGAGGCGAAGGTCGAGTCATGCGTCCTCTGAAACATGACCCGCTAAACCGCGCTTCTTAACACCCGCCTGCTTAAACCGGAAGCCAGCCGAACCAACGTGTTGGAGGAAACACTGTTCACCTGACGACCGAGATCAGCCTGCAGGTGCCCGGCCCACCACAAGGAGTCGCTAGAGCGCGATGAGCCAAGTAAAGCCCCCCCGGCCAAACCTTCACGATGCTGGGCCAATTGTGCGCCGCCCTATGGGACTCTCGATCACGGCCGGTTGTGATACAGCCCGGGATCGAACCCGGGTCTGTAGTGACGCCTCTAGCACTGTGATGCAGTGCCTTAGACCGCTGTGCCACTCGGGAGGCCCAAGCCTCCATCATTCTTAAATGGAAGAAGTTTGGAACCACCAAGACTCTTCCTAGAGCTGGCCGCCTGGCCAAACAGAGCAATCGGGGGAGAAGTGCCTTGGTCAGGGAGGTGACCAAGAACCCGATGGTCACTCTGACAGAGCTCTAAAGTTCCTCTGTGGAGATGGGAGAACCTTCCAGAACCAATCAGATCTTTATGGTAAAGTGGCCAGACATTTACATTTACGTCATTTAGCAGACGCTCTTATCCAGAGCGACTTACAAATTGGTGCATTCAACTTATGATAGCCGGGGGGGGGGGAACTGTGCTTCCGTAGAGGTAGGGGGGCTAGCAGGCCAGAGGTGGATGAACGTAGTGCCCTCGTTTGGGTGTAGGGTCTGATCAGAGCCTGAAGGTAAGGAGGTGCCGTTCCCCTCACAGCTCCGTAGGCAAGCACCATGGTCTTGTAGTAGATGCGAGCCTCAACTGAAAGCCAGTGGAGTGTGCGGAGGAGCGGGGTGACATGAGAGAACTTGGGAAGGTTGAACACCAGACGGGCTGCAGCGTTCTGGATAAGTTGTAGGGGTTTAATGACACAGGCAAGGAGCCCAGCCAACAGCGAGTTGCAGTAATCCAGACGGGAGATGACAAGTGCCTGGATTAGGACCTGTGCCGCTTTCTGTGTAAGGTAGGGTCGTACTCTGCGAATGTTGTAGAGCATGAACCTGCAGGATCGGGTAACCGCTTTGATGTTAGCGGAGAACAACAGGGTGTTGTCCAGGGTCACGCCAAGGTTCTTTGCACTCTGGGAGGAGGACACAATGGAGTTGTCAACCGTGATGGCGAGATCATGGAGCGGGCAGTCCTTCCCCGGGAGGAAGAGCAGCTCCGTCTTGCCGAGGTTCAGGTGATCCGACATCCACACTGATATGTCTGCCAGACATGCAGAGATGCGATTCGCCACCTGGTTATCAAATTAATTGTGTGTCATCTGTGTAGCAATGATAGGAGAGACCATGTGAGGATATGACAGAGCCAAGTGACTTGGTGTATAGAGAGAATAGGAGAGGGCCTAGAACTGAGCCCTGGGGGACACCAGTGGTGAGAGCACGTGGTGCGGAGACAGATTCTCGCAACGCCACCTGATAGGAGCGACCTGTCAGGTAGGACGCCATCCAAGAGTGAGCAGCGCCGGAGATGCCCAACTCGGAGAGGGTGGAGAGGAGGATCTGATGGTTCACAGTATCAAAGGCAGCAGATAGGTCTAGAAGGACAAGAGCAGAGGAGAGAGAGTTAGCTTTAGCAGTGCGGAGAGCCTCCTTTACACAGAGAAGAACAGTCTCAGTTGAATGACCAGTCTTGAAACCTGACTGGTTTGGATCAAGAATGTCATTCTGAGAGAGATAGCAGGAGTGTTGGCTAGAGCCGGCACGCTCAAGAGTTTTGGAGATTAAAGAAAGAAGGGATACTGGTCTGTAGTTATTGACATCGGCGGGATCGAGTGTAGGTTTTTTGAGGAGGGGTGCAACTCTCGCTCTCTTGAAGATGGAAGGGACATGGCCAGCGGTCAAGGATGAGTTGATGAGCGAGGTGAGGTAAGGGAGAAGGTGTCCGGAAATGGTCTGGAGAAGAGAGGAGTGGATAGGGTCAAGCGGGCAGGTTGTTGGGCGGCCGGCCGTCACAAGTCGCAAGATTTCATCTGGAGAGAGAGGGGAGAAAGAGGTCAAAGCATAGGGTAGGGCAGTGTGAGCAGGACCAGCGGTGTCATTTGACTTAATAAATGAGGATCGGATGTCGTCAACCTTCTTTTCAAAATGGTTGACGAAGTTCATCCACAGAGAGGGAGGAGGGAGGGGGAGGAGGAGGAGGATCCAGCAGGGAGGAGAAGGTGGCAAAGAGCTTCCTAGGGTTAGAGGTAGAGGCTTGAAATTTAGAGTGGTAGAAAGTGTCTTTAGCAGCAGAAACAGAGGAAGAGAATGTAGAGGGGAGGGAGTGAAAAGATGCCAGGTCCGCAGGGAGTCTAGTTTTCCTCCATTTCCGCTCAGCTGCCCGGACTCTGTTCTGTGAGCTCGCAATGAGTCGTCAAGCCACGGAGCAGGAGGGGAGGACCGAGCCGGCCGGGAGGATAGGGGACATAGAGAGTCAAAAGATGCAGAAAGGGAGGAGAGGAGTGTTGAGGAGGCAGAATCAGGAGATCGGAGGGAGAAGGATTTAGCAGAGGGAAGAGATGATAGGATGGAAGAGGAGAGAGTAGCGGGAGAGAGAGAGTGAAGGTTGCGACGGCACATTACCATCTGAGTAGGGGCAGAGTGAGTAGTGTTGAAGGAGAGCGAGAGAGAAAAGGATACAAAGTAGTGGTCGGAGACTTGGAGGGGAGTTGCAGTGAGATTAGTAGAAGAACAGCATCTAGTAAAGATGAGGTCAAGCGTATTGCCTGCCTTGTGAGTGGGGGGGGGGGGGACGGTGAGAGGGTGAGGTCAAAAGAGGAAAGGAGAGTAAAGAAGGAGGCAGAGAGAAATGAGTCAAAGGTAGACGTAGGGAGGTTAAAGTCACCCAGAGCTGTGAGGGGTGAGCCATCCTCAGGAAAGGAACTTATCAAGGCGTCAAGCTCATTGATGAACTCTCCAAGGGAACCTGGAGGGTGATAAATGATAAGAATGTTAAGCTTGAATGGGCTAGTGACTGTGACAGCATGGAATTCAAATGAGGAGATAGACAGATGGGTCAGGGGGAAAAGAGAGAATCTCCACTTGGGAGAGATGAGGATTCCTGTGCCACCGTCGCGCTGACCAGATGCTCTCGGTGTATGCGAGAACACATGATCAGACGAGGAAAGAGCAGTAGGAGTAGCAGTATTTTCTGTGGTAATCCATGTTTCCGTCAGCGCCAGGAAGTCGAGGGACAGGAGGGTAGTATTGGCTGAGATGAACTCTGCCTTGTTGGCCGCAGAACGGCAGTTCCAGAGGCTGCCGGAGACCTGGAACTCCACGTGGGTCGTGTGCGCAGGGACCACCAGATTAGAGTGGCAGGAGCCACGCGGTGTGAAGCATTTCTATGGCCTGTACAGAGAGGAGAGAACAGGGATAGACAGACACATAGTTGACAAGCTACAGAAAAGGCTACAATAATGCAAAGAAGATCGGAATGAAATTAACTAAACATCTGGAAAAGCGAGAGAGCGAGGCCTCCCTCACTTACGTTTCACTGAAACACTCAAATATAACTCTCCCAACTTCCACTTTAGAAATTATAATTGTTGTAAACTGCAGCGGTTCAATGTTTTCTAGGAATAGACTCTAACTTAGTTTATTCAGCTAGCTAACTTGGTACAGTATTCTTTAGTGAAAACTGCCCAGGGCACCGTAACCTATGACGCCATAGCTAACTAGCATGCTAGCTTCCAATAACATGGTTTAGCACCAATACTTGGTTACAACAAACTACCAATAGTGTGTTAACACGCTAAACAGATCATTTGTGTCCGTGTCTAACGTTGTGTAAAGTTTTGGGTTTAGTTTTGACAGTTTGAGTGAGTACGTTGTCAACTTATTCAGCCAGTTAGTTAGCTAGCTAGAATAGTTAGCATATTAGCTAGCCATTGCTCTCTGTCAATGAACCAACCCCTCCTCCCACGGTATGAAACACACAGAGAGAGCCAAGCTAACGTTAACTAGTCACCCATGTCTTGAATTCCTTTTGAACGACTCTGGTTACCAGTATGTAAAAATAAAATAAAAATAAATGTAGGTTATAACTTACCCTTAGTAGCTACTGTTAGCTAGTTAAGTGTAAAACTAGCTACTGAATCTATATAGCCAGTACGCGTCTGTCTCAACAGAGAGAAAACGTCTCCAAACATTACAGCTAGGTCGTTCCAGCTATTGTTTAGTTAGCTATCCAGGTAGCAACAAGCTAGCTACATTTCGAGTGCAGTGGCTACTAACTACCTAACGTTAACACTTCAGATAATGAGGTTAGAAAAACAGCTGAATGGTAGGTAGCTAGCTGGCATAATTACAGGTACTCTTAAGCTTGAAATAACATTGGAAACAACTATCCACAGTTGCTAATAGTTACCAGTAGCTACCCGCTAGCTAGCTAGCTAGCTTTATTGGTCCAGGTAGTGGGTTAGCTAGCCTTGTGCTTCACCGGGCTCAGCCGAATACAAAACTTACCTACAATAATTACCCAGATAAACTACTTACAATACCTAACTACAATACCTACCTACAATATAAATACATGGTTTAAGGTTTACTCAACACCATATAAAGAAGAAGCCAAGCTTACCTTCTGCTTAGAGAAACAACCTCACCCCATCGCCACCTTGAATGAGTTGAAAGACGGAAGCCACTCCTAAGCAAAAGGCACATGACAGTCCACTTGGAGTTTGCCAAAAGGCACCTAAAGACTCAAACCATGAAAAACAAAATTCTCTGGTCTGAAGAAACCAAGATTGAACTCTTGGGCCTGAATGCCAAGCGTCACGTCTGGAGGAAACCTGGCACCATCTTTATGGTGAAGCATGGTGGTGGCAGCATCATGCTGTGGGGATGTTTTTCAGCGGCAGGGACTGGGAGACTAGTCAGGATCGAGGCAAACATGAACAGAGCAATCCTTGATGAAAACCTGCTCCAGAGCGCTCAGGACCTCAGACTGGGGTGAAGGATCAACTTCCAACACGACAACGACCCTAAGCACACAGCCAAGACAACACAGGAGTGGCTTCGGGACAAGTCTCTGAATGTCCTTGAGTGGCCCAGCCAGAGCCCAGACTTGAACCCAATCGAACACCTCTGGAGAGATCTGAAATTAGCTGTGTAGCATCGCTCCCCATCCAACCTGTCAGAACTTGGGAGGATCTGCAGAGAGGAATGGGAGAAACTCCCCAAATACAGGTGTGCCACGCTTGCAGAATCATACCCAAGAAGACTCAAGGCTGTAATCGCTGCCAAAGGTGCTTCAACAAAGTACTTATGTAAATGTTATGTACTTATGTAAATGTAATATTTCCGTTTTTTATTTGTTATAATTATTATTATTTGCTTTGTCATTATGGGGTATTGTATGCAGATTGATGAGGGGAAAAAAACAATTTAATCAATTTTAGAATAAGGCTGTAATGTAACAAAAATGTGGAAAAAGTCAAGGGGTCTGAATACATTCCGATGGCACTGTACCACTGAGTGGCGCAGTGGTCTAAGGCACTGCATCGCAGTGCTAACTGTGCCACTAGAGATCCTGGTTCGAATCCAGGCTCTGTCGCAGCCGGCCGCGACCGGTAGACTCATGGGCGGCGCACAATTGGCCCAGTGTCGTCCAGGGTAGGGGAGGGAATGGCCGGCAGGGATGTAGCTCAGTTGGTAGAGCATGGCGTTTGCAACGCCAGGGTTGTGGGTTCGATTCCCACGGGGGGCCAGTATATATATAAAAAAAAATAGGTATTCACTAACTGTGAGTCGCTCTGGATAAGAGCGTCTGCTAAAATGTAAATGTATATCGTTGTAGTAGAATGGTTGTCTTTCGACTCAAACTGAATTATTCCACTACTCTATCGTTTGCTACATACTTCAGTCTGAGACTGCCATCGTTGAAGTCGTTTGTAGCGACGTCAAAATGAGGGGCATCATCGATTGTGTCATTTCTAACAAATCAAAGTATCAAAGCCAATGAAACATTTTCAAACCGCCACTTTACCCACGTGTGTTCTGGCTCTGGACAAACCCATCAGTTTCTGGACCAATCAGATGGCCCCAAATGTGTTTTGGTGAAGGGTCAGGGAGGTACTCCGATCCAGACTCATTGAGGAGAAGAATCTGACGTCCATGGGTGTGGCATAGCTTTTGGCTGGAGCAAGGAGTCTGGGTAGCCAGGCAAGTAGAATGGGGGGTTTGAATGGCTAGCTGGTTGTCACTATGTTGTACTGTTCACTAGATTAAGCATGGTAATAGGATGCCACTGTGGAAATATACACTGAATATGGTGATGCGGTGGAATGGTGTGTGTGCATGCGTGTGCATGTGCATTTTCGTGTGCATGTGTGTGTGTTTGTGCGTTAGGGGTTAAGGCTGGGAGTGGGGCGCACATGGGGGTCCTGCCAAGCGTAAAATGAGGAGTAATGGAGGAGTTATTTCGACTGCCCAGACAGTTTAAATGTAACTATGAATTAATAATCACACAGACCACAGGGCTGCAGGCAGGCGGGGGCGAGACTGAAGAGAGGAACAAAGGAAGAGAAGAAGGGAAGATAGGAGAGAGTGAGAGAACGTTCTCATAAATGCTTCGTAATTGTGAAGTTTTATCCTAACATGTTTTACATCCATAAATGGGGATTATTTGAAAGCATGTGCTTTTGATTGGAATATGTACTTACCTCTAAAATAATTTAGCTGTCTTTATGTTTGCTGGTTAATTATAAATGCATTCCATCACTCCTCTTGAATGTCATAAGGAACAATGTGATATGAGAGGTATGCCCCACTAGTCTATTTGTGTCTTTGTAAGGAAAGTAATGTTGAGCATGTGTGAGAGAGAGGATGAATATTTCTTAAGCAACCATCCTCTCCACCTTGCGAAAACATTTTCGGAGGCATTGAGCCTTGAGGCAGCGTGTCCAAGGCCTGGAAGGATGGAAGGATGGGGGTCACACTTCATTTGGATAGTCCGGATAGTCCATCTGTAGATGCTCTACAGTTAGTTTGTTGATAACATGACCATCTGTTGATAAGGAACTGCTTGGTTAGAGTTACATTTAGAATAAGGGTAAGGGTTAAGGTTAAGGTTAGGGTTAGGGCTAGGGTTAGGGATAGGGTTAGGGTTAGTAGATATTTTCTTGAAATGCTACTAATAGTCTCTGAATAGTCTGTAGAGAATCTATCCAAATAAAAATAAAAACAATTTGGGGAGTGGATCAGCTTCAATATTGCAAATAGATTGCGGCTTCTATCAATGTAATTGTGTGCATCATTTCAATCCCCCATATATATATTTTTTATAAATATATATTTTTTCCTATATTATTTTCGCCTAATCCTACCACCCCTCCCCTAATTGGAGTAAACTAATGGACAACAACACGTAGGCTTCTACTTCCAGCTTACTGTAGATTCAATGGTTGCAAAAAAGGTCTGTCCGTAATAAAGAGATGCTCTGCTTTTTTGAGACCACACTCCACAAAGCAAGTCCTGCAGGCTCTAGTTTTACCTTATCTTGATTATTGTCCAGTCATATGGTCAAGTGCTGCAAAGAAAGACCTAGTTTTTTACATTTACATTTTAGTCAACACTCATATCCAGAGCGACTTACAGTTAGTGAGTGCATACATTATATATATATATATATATTTTTTTTCATACTGGCCCCCCGTTGGAATCAAACCCACAACCCTGGCGTTGCAAACGCCATGCTCTACCAACATCCCTGCCGGCCATTCCCTCCCCTACCCTGGGCCAATTGTGTGCCGCCCCATGGGTCTCCCGGTCGCGGCCGGCTACGACAGAGCCTGGATTCAAACCAGGATCTCTAGTGGAATAGCTAGCACTGCGATGCAGTGCCTTAGACCACTGCACCACTCGGGAGTTGTAGCTGGCCCAGAACAGAGCAGCATATCTTGCTCTTCATTGTAATCAGAGGGCTAATATTAATACTATGCATGCCAGTTTGTCTTGGCAGAGAGACTGACTGCGTCACTTCTTGTTTTTATAAGAAACATTAATGTGTTGGAAATTCTGAATTATTTGCATAGTCAACTTACACACAGCACTAACACACGCACTTACCCCACCAGACATGCCACCAGGGGTCTTTTCAGAGTCCCCAGGTCCAAAGAAAATTCAAGGAAATGTACAGTATTATACAGAGCCATGAGTGCATGGAACTCCCTTCCATCTTAAATAGCGCAAGTGAAGAGCAAACCTGGTTTCAAAAAACAAGTAAAGCAAAACGTCACGGCACAGTGCCTCTCCCCCATGTTACCTACTTGTTGTGTGTATGTACTGACATGTATGTGTAACTGATAGATGCACACACACACACACACTACATGTTAATGTTTTTAAATGTATGTAAATTGTACAGTGTTTTTGTAATGTCTTTTTCGTTATATGTCGGTATAGCTTTTGTATGACTGAAGCCTTTAGTGAGAGGTCTAATGCTTTAATATTTAATAATTTCTACCCTCCGAATTCATATTAATTATATAAATAGGCCAGTAAAAAAAATTCAATTGAATATCTTTTGCTCATATCATTTAAAAAAACAAGTCATTAAGTGTAGGCAGGGCCATAAGCAAATAGGTCAACTGGGATATGACTAAAGAGTTAATCAGGGTGATTTTCTGTGGTCCTCTGTAGCTCAGCTGGTAGAGCACGGCGCTTGTAACGCCAAGGTAGTGGGTTCGATCCCCGGGACCACCCATACACAAAAATGTATGCACGCATGACTGTAAGTCGCTTTGGATAAAAGCGTCTGCTAAATGGCATATTATTTGTATTATATTCTTTTTCCACAATATACAGCTATTTTCCTTTCCATGGTAGCAAATAAAGTGTTACCAGATAGTGCTCTTCATCTCTCATTAGAGACATGGATTGTCGGAGAGAGGGAAGCGATGGAGAAGATGAAGATGTGGGTTAATCTGAAGCTGGCTCCTGCCCCCGATTCCTGACACCTACCCATAAACCCCCAGATCCAATCAAGCCCATTCTGTATTCCCCATAGAGGGAGAGATGTACAGAACACTACTCTATACCCCATAGAGGGAGATCTGTATAGAATATTACTGTATTCCCCATAGAGGGAGAGATGTATAGAACACTACTGTATTCCCCATAGAGGGAGAGATGTATAGAACACTACCGTATTCCCCATAGAGGGAGGGATGTATAGAACACTACTGTATTCCCCATAGAGCGAGAGATGTATAGAACACTACTGTATTCCCCATAGAGGGAGAGATGTATAGAACACTACTGTATTCCCCATAGAGAGAGTCAAATCACATTTTATTTGTCACATGCTTTGTAAACAACAGGTGTAGACTAACAGTGCAGAGTTACAGATAGAGACACGAGGAATAAATACACAGTGAATAACATTAACAAGTAAAAATAACATGGCTATATACAGGAAGTACCAGGTAGTAACATGGCTATATACAGGAAGTACCAGGTAGTAACATGGCTATATACAGGGTGTACCAGGTAGTAACATGACCATATACAGGGAGTACCAGCTTGTAACATGGCTATATACAGGGAGTACCAGGTAGTAACATGGCTATATACAGGGAGTACCAGGTAATAGCATGGCTATATACAGTGAGTACCAGGTAGTAACATGGCTATATACAGGGAGTACCAGGTAGTAACATGACTATATACAGGGAGTACCAGGTAATAACATGGCTGGCTGTATACATGGAGTACCAGGTAATAACATGGCAATATACAGGGAGTACCAGGTAATAACATGGCTAAATACAGGGAGTACCAGGCAATAAAATGGCTATATACAGGAAGTACCAGATGATAACATGGCTATATACAGGGAGTACCAGGTAGTAACATGGCGATATACAGGGATTACTAGGTAGTAACATGGCCATATACAGGGAGTACCAGGTAATAACATGGCTTTATACAGGGAGTACCAGGTAGTAACATGGCTATATACAGGGAGTACCGGGTAGTAACATGGCTATATACAGGGAGTACCAGGGAGTAACATGGCTATATACAGGGAGTTCTAGGTAGTAACATGGCTATATACAGGGAGTACCAGGTTATAGCATGGCTACATACATGGAATACCACGTAATAACAGGGCGATATACTGGGAGGACCTGTACAGAGTCGATGTGCAGTGGGAAATATGTAATTGAGGTAGATATGTACATATAGGTAGGGTTAAAGTGACTAGGCAACAGGATAGACAATAGAGAGTTGCAGCAGTGGATAGCCATTAGATTATTTATGTATTTAGCAGTCTTGTTTAGCAGTCTTATGGCTTGGGGGTAGAAGCTGTTCAGGGTCCTGTTGGTTCCAGACTTGGTGCACAGGTACTGCTTGCCATGTGGCTTGGGTGGCCTTTGACAATTTTTTGGGCCTTCCTCTGACACCGCCTGGTATAGAGGTCTTGGATGGCAGGGAGTTCGGCCCCTATGATGTACTTGGCCGTACTCACCACCCTCTGTAGCGCCTTGTGGTCGGGTGCCTTGCAGTTGCCGTATCAAGCGGTGATGCAGCCAGTCAAGATGCTCTCAATGGTGCAGCTGTCAAACTTTTTGAGGATCTGAGGATCCATGCCAAATCTTTTCAGCCTCCTGAGTGGGAAGAGGCGCTGTCGTGCCCTCTTCACAACTGTGTGGGTGTGTGTGGATCATTATAGGTCCGGACACCGAGGAACTTGTAGCTCTTGACCCACTCCACTACAGCCCCGTCGATGTGAATGGGGGCGTGCTCGGCCCTCCTTTTCCTGTAGTCAACGATCAGCTTGTAGACGTTGAGTGAGAGGTTGTTGTCCTGGCACCACCTTCTCCCTGTAGGCTGTCTCATCGTTGTCGGTGATCAGCCCTACCACCGTAGTGTCATCAGCAAACTTAATGATGGTGTTGGAGTCATGTGTGGCCACGAAGTCGTGGGTAAACAGGGAGGACAGGAGGGGACTAAGAACACACTCCTGAGGGGCCCCCGTGTTGAGGGTCAGCGTGGCGGATGTGTTTTTGCCTACCCTCACCGCCTCGGGCGGCCCGTCAGGAGGTCTAGGATCCAGTTGCAAAGGGAGGTGTTCAGTCCCAGGGTCCTGAGCGTGGTGATGAGCTTGGAGGGCACTATGGTGTTGAACGCTGAACTGTAGTCAATTAACAGCATTCTCACGTAGGTGTTCCTTTTGTCCAGGTGGGAAAGGGCAGTGTGGAGTGCAATAGAGATTGCGTCATCTGTGGATCTGTTTGGGCGGTATGCGAATTGGAGCACCCCCCTGAACAACCACCTCAAACTACTCTGGTGTGTGTGTGTGTGTGTGTATCTCGACAGAGAGACAAGGACCACAGGGCTAGGAGCAGATGGACATGTGTATTGGAATTAGCCCCCTCTCCCCTCCTCCCTTCATCTCTCTTCTTCCCTTTAATACAGACAACATCACACACACCACAGCACAGGCTCTACAGCACACACACCACCACGCCCGCCTCTCCCATGACAACAAGAGGCATCAGATCCCTACATCCTTGCCACACACACACACATACACACACACACACACAACACACACAGGACCCCCTTGGCCGGCACTTTCGGCTCCGGATCCATTGAGGCAGCAGCCTATCAGATGCTTTTGAAGTGTGTGAGCCGGCCCCTTTTGCCTGCCAATCACAGATGGGGCCTCTGGGCATGACATCAAGGAGCAAGGGAGGGAGGGAGAGAGAGCGAGAGAGAGAGAGAGAGATGAATGTAACTGAATTGAGGAAGAGAGAGCACATCATTGAAGAAGAGAGGGGGGAGGGAGGGAACACCTGGATGCTATCACTCTGTTCTCCTTCAGTCTAGTCAGCTGTCCTACCTTTTCATCTCATGTTATTTTTTTCTCTTAATCCCCCAATCTCTCATCAATGTCCCTTCCCTCCTCTCCCACCATCATGTCTTCTCTCTGTCAGTCTCTTGGCTTGTCCCCTGTCCTCTAATCATTTTCCTTCCCTCCCTTCATGTCTCTCTCCATCCCTCTGTCTTTGTGTCACTCTTTTCTTGGCTTGTCCTCTGTCCTAAGCCCTTTCTCTCCCTCATCTCTCCATCTCTCTCTCCCTCTGCCTCTTTTTATCTGGGTCCCAGTCTCTTGGCTTGTCCTATGTCTCTAATTCCCTCCCTCCTTCCCTCTTTCTCACAGTCTGAGGCATTTGGCTTGTCCTGTGTTCAGACATTCAGATCCTCAGACCATGCTTCAGAGACGGGAGGGAGGAGGGTATGCGGGGGAGGGGACTTTAGTTTGTTTATGATTTCTCAGCGTCTAACTGGCTGCTGTTTGTCTGTCTGATCTGTGTGTTGTCTGGGCCCCCAGGCCTCCAGCTGGCTCAGGACACGACGTACAGACAGAGGGACAGCATAGAAACACAACACATAGAATGGACATCCAGGGTCATCGCATCTTGTACGTCCGGCACCATGCTAGGTCATTGAAGGCAAAACAGAAACGTGCACATACACACACACACACACACACACACACACAGTAGAAAGCAGACTCGTAAAAGTGCTGCATGCTGACTGAAGAAAAACACGCACGCACATGCACAACGCAGGCAGACACACACACACACACACACACACAGCCAGACAGAAAGTTCAGACACACACAGACGGCTGGGTGCAGATGGTGATGTCTGTGTCTCCACTGGCGTCCAGATGAGCCATGAGACAAGTCATCAGGTCATTAAAAGGAGAAAAGAGAAGGGGAGAGAGAGAAGGAGAGAGCGAGAAGGAGAGAGAGAAGGTGAGATGGAGAGGGAAGGAGAGAGAGGAGAGGGAGGAGAGGGAGGAGAGAGAGAGAGAAGGAGAGCGAGAGAAGGAGAGAGAGAGAAGGAGAGAGAGAAGGAGAGGGAGAGAAGGAGAGAGAAGGATAGAGAGAAGGAGAGATAGAGGGATTGGTGGGGGGGGGTCCAGACTGTGGGAAGCCTTTTGGAGCTTCTCATAACATAACTATTATTCTAATTGCTTATTCTAATTGTTTGTGTGTGTGTGTTTTTTAAGGACTCCTCTCTTGATATGGATGTCAGTGTGCTGAAGGAGCTCTCTGTTGATATGGATGTCAGTGTGCTGAAGGAGCTCTCTGTTGATATGATTATCAGTGTGCTGAAGGAGCTCTCTGTTGATATGATTATCAGTGTGCTGAAGGAGCTCTCTGTTGATATGGATATCAGTGTGCTGAAGGAGTGCTCTGTTGATATGGATATCAGTGTGCTGAAGGAGCACTCTGTTGATATGGATATCAGTGTGCTGAAGGAGCTCTCTGCTGATATGGATATCAGTGTGCTGAAGGAGATCTCTGTTGATATGGATATCAGTGTGCTGAAGGAGCTCTCTGTTGATATGGATATCAGTGTGCTAAAGGAGCTCTTTCGCTCTCTGTGTTTTTTTAAATATATGATATCATTGAGTTCAGAAAGCCTTGGTCTGCTTCTGAGCTCTGCAAAAAAAGCTCACTGACACCTTGGGACGCACACATACCGGTACATTCACTCAGTCTTTAACAAATACCGGTACATTTACTCCGTCTTTAACACATACAGGTACATTCACTCAGTCTTTAACACATACCGGTACATTTACTCCGTTTTTAATACATACAGGTACATTCACTCAGTCTTTAACACATACAGGTACATTCACTCAGTCTTTTAAAACATACAGGTATATTCACTCAGTCTTTACACATACAGGTACATTCACTCAGTCTTTAACACATACCGGTAAATTCACTCAGTCTTTAACATATACCAGTACATTCACTCAGTCTTTAACACATACCGGTACATTCACTCAGTCTTTAACACATACCGGTACATTCACTCAGTCTTTAACACATACAGGTACATTCACTCAGTCTTTAATACATACCGGTACATTCACTCAGTCTTTAACACATACCGGTACATTCACTCAGTCTTTAACACATACCGGTACATTTACTCAGTCTTTAACACATACCGGTACATTCACTCAGTCTTTAACACATACCGGTACATTCACTCAGTCTTTAACACATACCGGTACATTCACTCAGGTTTTAACACATACAAATACATTCACTCAGGCTTTAACACATACCGGTAAATTCACTTAGTCTTTAACACATACCGGTAAATTCACTCAGTCTTTAACATATACCAGTACATTCACTCAGTCTTTAACACATACCGGTACATTCACTCAGTCTTTAACACATAACGGTACATTCATTCAGTCTTTAACACATACAAATACATTCACTCAGTCTTTAACAAATACCGGTACATTCACTCAGTTTTTAACACATACATGTACATTCACTCAGTCTTTAACACATAACGGTACATTAATTCAGTCTTTAACACATACCGGTACATTCACTCAGTCTTTGATACATACCGGTACATTCACTCAGTCTTTAACACATACCGGTACTTTCACTCAGTCTTTAACAAATACCGGTACATTCATTCAGTCTATAACACATACCGGTACATTCACTCAGTCTTTAACACATACCGGTACATTCACTCAGTCTGTAACAAATACCGGTACATTCACTCAGTCTTTAACACATACTGGTACATTCACTCAGTCTTTAACACATACCGGTACATTCACTCAGTCTTTAACACATACCGGTACATTCACTCAGTCTTTAACACATACCGGTACATTCACTCAGTCTTTAACACATACAGGAACATTCACTCAGTCTTTAACACATACCGGTACATTCACTCAGTCTTTAACACATACCGGTACATTCACAAAGTCTTTAACACATATCGGTACATTCATTCAGTCTTTAACACATACAGGAACATTCACTCAGTCTTTAACACATACCGGTACATTCACTCAGTCTTAACACATACCGGTACATTCAATCAGTCTCTAACAAATACCGGTACATTCATTCAGTCTTTAACACATACCGGTACATTCATTCAGTCTTTAACACATACAGGAACATTCACTCAGTCTTTAACACATACCGGTACATTCACTCAGTCTTTAACACATACCGGTACATTCACTCAGTCTGTAACAAATACCGGTACGTTCACTCAGTCTTTAACACATATCGGTACATTCACTCAGTCTTTAACACATACCGGTACATTCACTCAGTCTTTAACACATACCGGTACATTCACTCAGTCTTTAACACATACCGGTACATTCATTCAGTCTTTAACACATACAGGAACATTCACTCAGTCTTTAACACATACCGGTACATTCACTCAGTCTTTAACACATACCGGTACATTCACAAAGTCTTTAACACATATCGGTACATTCACTCAGGTTTTAACACATACAAATACATTCACTCAGGCTTTAACACATACCGGTACATTCACTCAGTCTTTAACACATACCGATACATTCACTTAGACTTTAACACATACCGGTACATTCACTCATTCTTTAACACATACAGGTACATTCACTCTTTAACAAATACCGGTACATTCATTCAGTCTTTAACACATACCGGTACATTCACTCAGTCTTTAACACATACCGGTACATTCACTCAGTCTTTAACACATACCGGTACATTCACTCAGTCTTTAACACATACCGGTACATTCACTTAGTCTTTAACACATACCGGTACATTCACTCAGTCTTTAACACATACCGGTACATTCACTCAGTCTTTAACACATACAGGTACATTCACTCTTTAACACATACCGGTACATTCACTCAGTCTTTAACACATACCGGTACTTTCACTCAGTCTTTAACAAATACCGGTACATTCACTCAGTCGTTAACACATACCGGTACATTCACTCAGTCGTTAACACATACCGGTACATTCACTCAGTCTTTAACACATACCGGTACATTCACAAAGTCTTTAACACATATCGGTACATTCACTCAGGTTTTAACACATACAAATACATTCACTCAGGCTTTAACACATACCGGTACATTCACTCAGTCTTTAACACATACCGGTACATTCACTCATTCTTTAACACATACAGGTACATTCACTCTTTAACAAATACCGGTACATTCATTCAGTCTTTAACACATACCGGTACATTCACTCAGTCTTTAACACATACCGGTACATTCACTCAGTCTTTAACACATACCGGTACATTCACTCAGTCTTTAACACATACCGGTACATTCACTTAGTCTTTAACACATACCGGTACATTCACTCAGTCTTTAACACATACCGGTACATTCACTCAGTCTTTAACACATACAGGTACATTCACTCTTTAACACATACCGGTACATTCACTCAGTCTTTAACACATACCGGTACTTTCACTCAGTCTTTATCAAATACCGGTACATTCACTCAGTCGTTAACACATACCGGTACATTCACTCAGTCGTTAACACATACCGGTACATTCACTCAGTCTTTAACACATACCGGTACATTCATAAAGTCTTTAACACATATCGGTACATTCACTCAGGTTTTAACACATACAAATACATTCACTCAGGCTTTAACACATACCGGTACATTCACTCAGTCTTTAACACATACCGGTACATTCACTTAGTCTTTAACACATACCGGTACATTCACTAATTCTTTAACACATACAGGTACATTCACTCTTTAACAAATACCGGTACATTCATTCAGTCTTTAACACATACCGATACATTCACTCAGTTTTAACACATACCGGTACATTCAGTCAGTCTGTAACAAATACCGGTACATTCACTCAGTCTTTAACACATACCGGTACATTCACTCAGTCTTTAACACATACCGGTACATTCACTCAGTCTTTAACACATACCGGTACATTCACTTAGTCTTTAACACATACCGGTACATTCACTCAGTCTTTAACACATACAGGTACATTCACTCAGTCTTTAACACATACAGGTACATTCACTCTTTAACACATACCGGTACATTCACTCAGTCTTCAACACATACCGGTACATTCACTCAGTCTTTAAGACATTCCGGAACATTCACTCAGTCATCAACACATACCGATACATTCACTCAGTCTTTAAGAAATACCGGTACATTCACTCAGTCTTTAATACATACCGGTACATTCACTCAGTCTTTAACAGATACCGGTACATTCACTCAGTCTTTAACACATACCGGTACATTCACGCAGTCTTTAACACATACCGGTACATTCACTCTTTAAGAAATACCGGTACATTCACTCAGTCTTCAACACATACCGGTACATTCACTCAGTCTTTAACACATACCGGTACATTCACTCAGTCATCAACACATACCGATACATTCACTCAGTCTTTAAGAAATACCGATACATTCACTCAGTCTTTAACACATACCAGTACATTTACTCAGTCTTTAACTCATACCGGAACATTTACTCAGTCTTTAACTCATACCGGTACATTCACTCAGTCTTTAACACATACCGGTACATTGACTCAGTCTTTAACACATTCCGGTACATTCACTCAGTATTTAACACATACCGGTACATTCACTCAATCTTTAACAAATACTGGTACATTTCCTCAGTCTTTAACACATACCGGTACATTCACTCAGTCTATAATACATACCGGTACATTCACTCAGTCTTTAATACATACCGGTACATTCACTCAGTCTTCAACACATACCGGTACATTCACTCAGTCTTTTACAAATACCGGTACATTCACTCAGTATGTAACAAATACCGGTATACTCACTCAGTCTTTAACATATACTGGTACATTCACTCTTTAACACATACCGGTACATTCACTCAGTCTTTAACACATACCGGTACATTCACTCAGTCTTTAATACATACCGGTACATTCACTCAGTCTTTAACACATACCGGTACATTCATTCAGTCTTTAACACATACTGGTACATTCACTCAGTCTTTAACACATACCGGTACATTCACTCAGTCTTTAACACATACAAATACATTCACTCAGTCTTTAACACATACAGGTACATTCACTCAGTCTTTAACACATACCGGTACATTCACTCAGTCTTTAACACATACCGGTACATTTACTCAGTCTTTAACACATACCGGTACATTCACTCAGTATGTAACAAATACCGGTACATTCACTCAGTCTTTAACACATACCGGTACATTCACTCAGTCTTTAACACCTACCGGTACATTCACTCAGTCTTTAACACATACCGGTACATTCACTCAGTCTTTAACACATACCGGTACATTCACTCAGTCTTTAACACATACAAGTACATTCACTCAGTCTTTAACACATACAAGTACATTCACTCAGTCTTTAACACATACAGGTACATTCACTCAGTCTTTAACACATACCGGTACATTCATTCAGTATTTAACACATACCAGTACATTTACTCAGTCTTTAAATCATACCGGTACATTCACTCAGTCTTTATCACATACCGGTACATTCACTCAGTTTTTAACACCTACATGTACATTCACTCAGTCTTTAACACATACCGGTACATTCACTCAGTCTGTAACAAATACTGGTACATTCATTCAGTCTATAATACATACCGGTACATTCACTCAGTCTTTAACACATACCGGTACATTCACTCAGTCTGTAACAATACCGGTACATTCACTCAGTCTTTAACACATACCGGTACATTCACTCAGTCTTTAACACATACCGGTACATTCACTCAGTCTTTAACACATACTGGTACATTCACTCAGTCTTTAACACATACCGGTACATTCACTCAGTCTTTAACACATACCGGTACATTCACTTAGTCTTTAACACATACCGGTACATTCACTCAGTCTTTAACACATACCGGTACATTCACTCAGTCTTTAACACATACAGGTACATTCACTCTTTAACACATACCGGTACATTCACTCAGTCTTTAACACATACCGGTACTTTCACTCAGTCTTTAACAAATACCGGTACATTCACTCAGTCGTTAACATATACCGGTACATTCACTCAGTCGTTAACACATACCGGTACATTCACTCAGTCTTTAACACATACCGGTACATTCACAAAGTCTTTAACACATATCGGTACATTCACTCAGGTTTTAACACATACAAATACATTCACTCAGGTTTAACACATACCGGTACATTCACTCAGTCTTTAACACATACCGGTACATTCACTTAGTCTTTAACACATACCGGTACATTCACTAATTCTTTAACACATACAGGTACATTCACTCTTTAACAAATACCGGTACATTCATTCAGTCTTTAACACATACCGATACATTCACTCAGTCTGTAACAATACCGGTACATTCACTCAGTCTTTAACACATACCGGTACATTCACTCAGTCTTTAACACATACCGGTACATTCACTCAGTCTTTAACACATACTGGTACATTCACTCAGTCTTTAACACATACCGGTACATTCACTCAGTCTTTAACACATACCGGTACATTCACTCAGTCTTTAACACATACAGGTACATTCACTCTTTAACACATACCGGTACATTCACTCAGTCTTTAACACATACCGGTACTTTCACTCAGTCTTTAACAAATACCGGTACATTCACTCAGTCGTTAACATATACCGGTACATTCACTCAGTCGTTAACACATACCGGTACATTCACTCAGTCTTTAACACATACCGGTACATTCACAAAGTCTTTAACACATATCGGTACATTCACTCAGGTTTTAACACATACAAATACATTCACTCAGGTTTAACACATACCGGTACATTCACTCAGTCTTTAACACATACCGGTACATTCACTTAGTCTTTAACACATACCGGTACATTCACTAATTCTTTAACACATACAGGTACATTCACTCTTTAACAAATACCGGTACATTCATTCAGTCTTTAACACATACCGATACATTCACTCAGTCTGTAACAATACCGGTACATTCACTCAGTCTTTAACACATACCGGTACATTCACTCAGTCTTTAACACATACCGGTACATTCACTCAGTCTTTAACACATACTGGTACATTCACTCAGTCTTTAACACATACCGGTACATTCACTCAGTCTTTAACACATACCGGTACATTCACTTAGTCTTTAACACATACCGGTACATTCACTCAGTCTTTAACACATACCGGTACATTCACTCAGTCTTTAACACATACAGGTACATTCACTCTTTAACACATACCGGTACATTCACTCAGTCTTTAACACATACCGGTACTTTCACTCAGTCTTTAACAAATACCGGTACATTCACTCAGTCGTTAACACATACCGGTACATTCACTCAGTCGTTAACACATACCGGTACATTCACTCAGTCTTTAACACATACCGGTACATTCACAAAGTCTTTAACACATATCGGTACATTCACTCAGTCTTTAACACATACCGGTACTTTCACTCAGTCTTTAACAAATACCGGTACATTCACTCAGTCGTTAACATATACCGGTACATTCACTCAGTCGTTAACACATACCGGTACATTCACTCAGTCTTTAACACATACCGGTACATTCACAAAGTCTTTAACACATATCGGTACATTCACTCAGGTTTTAACACATACAAATACATTCACTCAGGTTTAACACATACCGGTACATTCACTCAGTCTTTAACACATACCGGTACATTCACTTAGTCTTTAACACATACCGGTACATTCACTAATTCTTTAACACATACAGGTACATTCACTAATTCTTTAACACATACAGGTACATTCACTCTTTAACAAATACCGGTACATTCATTCAGTCTTTAACACATACCGATACATTCACTCAGTCTGTAACAATACCGGTACATTCACTCAGTCTTTAACACATACCGGTACATTCACTCAGTCTTTAACACATACCGGTACATTCACTCAGTCTTTAACACATACTGGTACATTCACTCAGTCTTTAACACATACCGGTACATTCACTCAGTCTTTAACACATACCGGTACATTCACTTAGTCTTTAACACATACCGGTACATTCACTCAGTCTTTAACACATACCGGTACATTCACTCAGTCTTTAACACATACAGGTACATTCACTCTTTAACACATACCGGTACATTCACTCAGTCTTTAACACATACCGGTACTTTCACTCAGTCTTTAACAAATACCGGTACATTCACTCAGTCGTTAACACATACCGGTACATTCACTCAGTCGTTAACACATACCGGTACATTCACTCAGTCTTTAACACATACCGGTACATTCACAAAGTCTTTAACACATATAAGTACATTCACTCAGGTTTTAACACATACAAATACATTCACTCAGGCTTTAACACATACCGGTACATTCACTCAGTCTTTAACACATACCGGTACATTCACTTAGTCTTTAACACATACCGGTACATTCACTAATTCTTTAACACATACAGGTACATTCACTCTTTAACAAATACCGGTACATTCATTCAGTCTTTAACACATACCGATACATTCACTCAGTTTTAACACATACCGGTACATTCAGTCAGTCTGTAACAAATACCGGTACATTCACTCAGTCTTTAACACATACCGGTACATTCACTCAGTCTTTAACACATACCGGTACATTCACTCAGTCTATAACACATACCGGTACATTCACTTAGTCTTTAACACATACCGGTACATTCACTCAGTCTTTAACACATACAGGTACATTCACTCAGTCTTTAACACATACAGGTACATTCACTCTTTAACACATACCGGTACATTCACTCAGTCTTCAACACATACCGGTACATTCACTCAGTCTTTAACACATACCGGTACATTCACTCAGTCTTTAACACATACTGGTACATTCACTCAGTCTTTAACACATACCGGTACATTCACTCAGTCTTTAACACATACCGGTACATTCACTTAGTCTTTAACACATACCGGTACATTCACTCAGTCTTTAACACATACCGGTACATTCACTCAGTCTTTAACACATACAGGTACATTCACTCTTTAACACATACCGGTACATTCACTCAGTCTTTAACACATACCGGTACTTTCACTCAGTCTTTAACAAATACCGGTACATTCACTCAGTCGTTAACACATACCGGTACATTCACTCAGTCGTTAACACATACCGGTACATTCACTCAGTCTTTAACACATACCGGTACATTCACAAAGTCTTTAACACATATCGGTACATTCACTCAGTCTTTAACACATACCGGTACTTTCACTCAGTCTTTAACAAATACCGGTACATTCACTCAGTCGTTAACATATACCGGTACATTCACTCAGTCGTTAACACATACCGGTACATTCACTCAGTCTTTAACACATACCGGTACATTCACTCAGTCTTTAACACATACCGGTACATTCACTCAGTCTTTAACACATACAGGTACATTCACTCAGGTCTTAACACATACCGGTACATTCACTCAGTCTTTAACACATACCGGTACATTCACTCAGTCTTTAACACATACCGGTACATTCACTCAGTCTTTAACACATACAGGTACATTCACTAATTCTTTAACACATACCGGTACATTCACTCAGTCTTTAACAAATACCGGTACATTCATTCAGTCTTTAACACATACCGGTACATTCACTCAGTCTGTAACACATACCGGTACATTCACTCAGTCTTTAACACATACCGGTACATTCACTCAGTCGTTAACACATACCGGTACATTCACTCAGTCTTTAACACATACAAATACATTCACTCAGTCTTTAACACATACAGGTACATTCACTCAGTCTTTAACACATACCGGTACATTCACTCAGTCTTTAACACATACCGGTACATTTACTCAGTCTTTAACACATACCGGTACATTCACTCAGTATGTAACAAATACCGGTACATTCACTAATTCTTTAACACATACAGGTACATTCACTCTTTAACAAATACCGGTACATTCACTCAGTCTTTAACACATACCGGTACATTCACTCAGTCTTTAACACATACCGGTACATTCACTCAGTCTTTAGCACATACAAGTACATTCACTCAGTCTTTAACACATACAAGTACATTCACTCAGTCTTTAACACATACAGGTACATTCACTCAGTCTTTAACACATACCGGTACATTCATTCAGTATTTAACACATACCAGTACATTTACTCAGTCTTTAAATCATACCGGTACATTCACTCAGTCTTTATCACATACCGGTACATTCACTCAGTCTTTAACACATACCGGTACATTCACTCAGTCTTTAACACATACCGGTACATTCACTCAGTCTTTAACAAATACCGGTACATTCATTCAGTCTTTAACACATACCGGTACATTCACTCAGTCTTTAACACATACCGGTACATTCACTCAGTCTGTAACAATACCGGTACATTCACTCAGTCTTTAACACATACCGGTACATTCACTCAGTCTTTAACACATACCGGTACATTCACTCAGTCTTTAACACATACTGGTACATTCACTCAGTCTTTAACACATACCGGTACATTCACTCAGTCTTTAACACATACCGGTACATTCACTCAGTCTTTAACACATACCGGTACATTCACTCAGTCTTTAACACATACCGGTACATTCACTCAGTCTTTAACACATACAGGTACATTCACTCAGTCTTTAACACATACCGGTACATTCACTCAGTCTTTAACACATACCGGTACTTTCACTCAGTCTTTAACAAATACCGGTACATTCACTCAGTCGTTAACATATACCGGTACATTCACTCAGTCGTTAACACATACCGGTACATTCACTCAGTCTTTATCACATACCGGTACATTCACAAAGTCTTTAACACATATCGGTACATTCACTCAGGTTTTAACACATACAAATACATTCACTCAGGCTTTAACACATACCGGTACATTCACTCAGTCTTTAACACATACCGGTACATTCACTTAGTCTTTAACACATACCGGTACATTCACTAATTCTTTAACACATACAGGTACATTCACTCTTTAACAAATACCGGTACATTCATTCAGTCTTTAACACATACCGATACATTCACTCAGTCTGTAACAATACCGGTACATTCACTCAGTCTTTAACACATACCGGTACATTCACTCAGTCTTTAACACATACCGGTACATTCACTCAGTCTTTAACACATACTGGTACATTCACTCAGTCTTTAACACATACCGGTACATTCACTCAGTCTTTAACACATACCGGTACATTCACTTAGTCTTTAACACATACCGGTACATTCACTCAGTCTTTAACACATACCGGTACATTCACTCAGTCTTTAACACATACAGGTACATTCACTCTTTAACACATACCGGTACATTCACTCAGTCTTTAACACATACCGGTACTTTCACTCAGTCTTTAACAAATACCGGTACATTCACTCAGTCGTTAACACATACCGGTACATTCACTCAGTCGTTAACACATACCGGTACATTCACTCAGTCTTTAACACATACCGGTACATTCACAAAGTCTTTAACACATATCGGTACATTCACTCAGGTTTTAACACATACAAATACATTCACTCAGGCTTTAACACATACCGGTACATTCACTCAGTCTTTAACACATACCGGTACATTCACTTAGTCTTTAACACATACCGGTACATTCACTAATTCTTTAACACATACAGGTACATTCACTCTTTAACAAATACCGGTACATTCATTCAGTCTTTAACACATACCGATACATTCACTCAGTTTTAACACATACCGGTACATTCAGTCAGTCTGTAACAAATACCGGTACATTCACTCAGTCTTTAACACATACCGGTACATTCACTCAGTCTTTAACACATACCGGTACATTCACTCAGTCTATAACACATACCGGTACATTCACTTAGTCTTTAACACATACCGGTACATTCACTCAGTCTTTAACACATACAGGTACATTCACTCAGTCTTTAACACATACAGGTACATTCACTCTTTAACACATACCGGTACATTCACTCAGTCTTCAACACATACCGGTACATTCACTCAGTCTTTAAGACATTCCGGAACATTCACTCAGTCATCAACACATACCGATACATTCACTCAGTCTTTAAGAAATACCGGTACATTCACTCAGTCTTTAATACATACCGGTACATTCACTCAGTCTTTAACAGATACCGGTACATTCACTCAGTCTTTAATATATACCGGTACATTCACTCAGTCTTGAACACATACCGGTACATTCACGCTGTCTTTAACACATACCGGTACATTCACTCTTTAAGAAATACCGGTACATTCACTCAGTCTTCAACACATACCGGTATATTCATTCAGTTTTTAACATATACCGGTTACATTCACTCAGTCATCAACACATACCGATACATTCACTCAGTCTTTAAGAAATACCGATACATTCACTCAGTCTTTAACACATACCAGTACATTTACTCAGTCTTTAACTCATACCGGAACATTTACTCAGTCTTTAATACATACCGGTACATTCACTCAGTCTTTTAACACATACCGGTACATTCACTCAGTCTTTTACAAATACCGGTACATTCACTCAGTATGTAACAAATACCGGTATACTCACTCAGTCTTTAACACATACCTGGTACATTCACTCATCTTTAACACATACCGGTACATTCACTCAGTCTTTAACACATACCGGTACATTCACTCAGTCTTTAATACATACCGGTACATTCACTCAGTCTTTAACACATACCGGTACATTCATTCAGTCTTTAACACATACTGGTACATTCACTCAGTCTTTAACACATACCGGTACATTCACTCAGTCTTTAACACATACAAATACATTCACTCAGTCTTTAACACATACAGGTACATTCACTCAGTCTTTAACACATACCGGTACATTCACTCAGTCTTTAACACATACCGGTACATTTACTCAGTCTTTAACACATACCGGTACATTCACTCAGTATGTAACAAATACCGGTACATTCACTCAGTCTTTAACACATACCGGTACATTCCATTCACTCAGTCTTTAACACATACCGGTACATTCACTCAGTCTTTAATACATACCGGTACATTCACTCAGTCTTTAACACATACCGGTACATTCACTCAGTCTTTAACACATACAAGTACATTCACTCAGTCTTTAACACATACAAGTACATTCACTCAGTCTTTAACACATACAGGTACATTCACTCAGTCTTTAACTCATACCGGTACATTCACTCAGTCTTTAACACATACCGGTACATTCACTCATTCTTTAACACATACCGGTACATTGACTCAGTCTTTAACACATTCCGGTACATTCACTCAGTCTTTAATACATACCGGTACATTCACTCAGTCTTTAACACATACAAGTACATTCACTCAATCTTTAACACATACCGGTACTTTCACTCAGTCTTTAACACATACCGGTACATTTTCCCAGTCTTTAGCACATACCGGTACATTCACTCAGTCTTTAACACATACCGGTACATTCACTCAGTCTTTAACACATACCGGTACATTGACTCAGTCTTTAACACATTCCGGTACATTCACTCAGTCTTTAACACATACTGGTACATTCACTCAATCTTTAACAAATACCGGTATATTTCCTCAGTCTTTAACACATACCGGTACATTCACTCAGTCTATAATACATACCGGTACATTCACTCAGTCTTTAATACATACCGGTACATTCACTCAGTCTTCAACACATACCGGTACATTCACTCAGTCTTTTACAAATACCGGTACATTCATTCAGTCTTTAACACATACCGGTACATTCACTCAATCTTTAACACATACAGGTACATTCACTCAGTATGTAACAAATACCGGTATACTCACTCAGTCTTTAACATATACTGGTACATTCACTCTTTAACACATACCGGTACATTCACTCAGTCTTTAACACATACCGGTACATTCATTCAGTCTTTAACACATACTGGTACATTCACTCAGTCTTTAACACATACCGGTACATTCACTCTCAGTCTTTAACACATACAAATACATTCACTCAGTCTTTAACACATACAGGTACATTCACTCAGTCTTTAACACATACCGGTACATTCACTCAGTCTTTAACACATACCGGTACATTTACTCAGTCTTTAACACATACCGGTACATTCACTCAGTATGTAACAAATACCGGTACATTCACTCAGTCTTTAACACATACTGGTACATTCACTCAGTCTTTAACACATACCGGTACATTCACTCAGTCTTTAATACATACCGGTACATTCACTCAGTCTTTAACACATACCGGTACATTCACTCAGTCTTTAACACATACAAGTACATTCACTCAGTCTTTAAAACATACAAGTACATTCACTCAGTCTTTAACACATACAGGTACATTCACTCAGTCTTTAACACATACCGGTACATTCATTCAGTCTTTAACACATACCAGTACATTTACTCAGTCTTTAAATCATACCGGTACATTCACTCAGTCTTTATCACATACCGTACCGGTACATTCACTCAGTTTTTAACACCTACATGTACATTCACTCAGTCTTTAACACATACCGGTACATTCACTCAGTCTGTAACAAATACTGGTACATTCATTCAGTCTATAATACATACCGGTACATTCACTCAGTATTTAACACATACCGGTACATTCACTCAGTCTGTAACAATACCGGTACATTCACTCAGTCTTTAACACATACCGGTACATTCACTCAGTCTTTAACACATACCGGTACATTCACTCAGTCTTTAACACATACTGGTACATTCACTCAGTCTTTAACACATACCGGTACATTCACTCAGTCTTTAACACAAACCGGTACATTCACAAAGTCTTTAACACATATCGGTACATTCACTCAGGTTTTAACACATACAAATACATTCACTCAGGCTTTAACACATACCGGTACATTCACTCAGTCTTTAACACATACCGGTATATTCATTCAGTTTTTAACATATACCGGTTACATTCACTCAGTCATCAACACATACCGATACATTCACTCAGTCTTTAAGAAATACCGATACATTCACTCAGTCTTTAACACATACCAGTACATTTACTCAGTCTTTAACTCATACTGGAACATTTACTCAGTCTTTAACTCATACCGGTACATTCACTCAGTCTTTAACACATACCGGTACATTGACTCAGTCTTTAACACATTCCGGTACATTCACTCAGTATTTAACACATACCGGTACATTCACTCAATCTTTAACAAATACTGGTACATTTCCTCAGTCTTTAACACATACCGGTACATTCACTCAGTCTATAATACATACCGGTACATTCACTCAGTCTTTAATACATACCGGTACATTCACTCAGTCTTCAACACATACCGGTACATTCACTCAGTCTTTTACAAATACCGGTACATTCACTCAGTATGTAACAAATACCGGTATACTCACTCAGTCTTTAACATATACTGGTACATTCACTCTTTAATTTAACACATACCGGTACATTCACTCAGTCTTTAACACATACCGGTACATTCACTCAGTCTTTAATACATACCGGTACATTCACTCAGTCTTTAACACATACCGGTACATTCATTCAGTCTTTAACACATACTGGTACATTCACTCAGTCTTTAACACATACCGGTACATTCACTCAGTCTTTAACACATACAAATACATTCACTCAGTCTTTAACACATACAGGTACATTCACTCAGTCTTTAACACATACCGGTACATTCACTCAGTCTTTAACACATACCGGTACATTTACTCAGTCTTTAACACATACCGGTACATTCACTCAGTATGTAACAAATACCGGTACATTCACTCAGTCTTTAACACATACCGGTACATTCACTCAGTCTTTAACACATACCGGTACATTCACTCAGTCTTTAATACATACCGGTACATTCACTCAGTCTTTAACACATACCGGTACATTCACTCAGTCTTTAACACATACAAGTACATTCACTCAGTCTTTAACACATACAAGTACATTCACTCAGTCTTTAACACATACAGGTACATTCACTCAGTCTTTAACTCATACCGGTACATTCACTCAGTCTTTAACACATACCGGTACATTCACTCATTCTTTAACACATACCGGTACATTGACTCAGTCTTTAACACATTCCGGTACATTCACTCAGTCTTTAATACATACCGGTACATTCACTCAGTCTTTAACACATACTGGTACATTCACTCAGTCTTTAACACATACAAGTACATTCACTCAATCTTTAACACATACCGGTACTTTCACTCAGTCTTTAACACATACCGGTACATTTTCCCAGTCTTTAGCACATACCGGTACATTCACTCAGTCTTTAACACATACCGGTACATTCACTCAGTCTTTAACACATACCGGTACATTGACTCAGTCTTTAACACATTCCGGTACATTCACTCAGTCTTTAACACATACTGGTACATTCACTCCACTCAATCTTTAACAAATACCGGTATATTTCCTCAGTCTTTAACACATACCGGTACATTCACTCAGTCTATAATACATACCGGTACATTCACTCAGTCTTTAATACATACCGGTACATTCACTCAGTCTTCAACACATACCGGTACATTCACTCAGTCTTTTACAAATACCGGTACATTCATTCAGTCTTTAACACATACCGGTACATTCACTCAATCTTTAACACATACAGGTACATTCACTCAGTATGTAACAAATACCGGTATACTCACTCAGTCTTTAACATATACTGGTACATTCACTCTTTAACACATACCGGTACATTCACTCAGTCTTTAACACATACCGGTACATTCATTCAGTCTTTAACACATACTGGTACATTCACTCAGTCTTTAACACATACCGGTACATTCACTCAGTCTTTAACACATACAAATACATTCACTCAGTCTTTAACACATACAGGTACATTCACTCAGTCTTTAACACATATACCGGTACATTCACTCAGTCTTTAACACATACCGGTACATTTACTCAGTCTTTAACACATACCGGTACATTCACTCAGTATGTAACAAATACCGGTACATTCACTCAGTCTTTAACACATACTGGTACATTCACTCAGTCTTTAACACATACCGGTACATTCACTCAGTCTTTAATACATACCGGTACATTCACTCAGTCTTTAACACATACCGGTACATTCACTCAGTCTTTAACACATACAAGTACATTCACTCAGTCTTTAAAACATACAAGTACATTCACTCAGTCTTTAACACATACAGGTACATTCACTCAGTCTTTAACACATACCGGTACATTCATTCAGTCTTTAACACATACCAGTACATTTACTCAGTCTTTAAATCATACCGGTACATTCACTCAGTCTTTATCACATACCGGTACATTCACTCAGTTTTTAACACCTACATGTACATTCACTCAGTCTTTAACACATACCGGTACATTCACTCAGCTCAGTCTGTAACAAATACTGGTACATTCATTCAGTCTATAATACATACCGGTACATTCACTCAGTATTTAACACATACCGGTACATTCACTCAGTCTGTAACAATACCGGTACATTCACTCAGTCTTTAACACATACCGGTACATTCACTCAGTCTTTAACACATACCGGTACATTCACTCAGTCTTTAACACATACTGGTACATTCACTCAGTCTTTAACACATACCGGTACATTCACTCAGTCTTTAACACAAACCGGTACATTCACAAAGTCTTTAACACATATCGGTACATTCACTCAGGTTTTAACACATACAAATACATTCACTCAGGCTTTAACACATACCGGTACATTCACTCAGTCTTTAACACATACCGGTACATTCACTCAGTCTTTAACACATACCCGTACATTCACTCATTCTTTAACACATACAGGTACATTCACTCTTTAACAAATACCGGTACATTCATTCAGTCTTTAACACATACCGATACATTCACTCAGTTTTAACACATACCGGTACATTCAGTCAGTCTGTAACAAATACCGGTACATTCACTCAGTCTTTAACACATACCGGTACGTTCACTCAGTCTTTAACACATACCGGTACATTCACTCAGTCTTTAACACATACCGGTACATTCACTTAGTCTTTAACACATACCGGTACATTCACTCAGTCTTTAACACATACAGGTACATTCACTCAGTCTTTAACACATACAGGTACATTCACTCTTTAACACATACCGGTACATTCACTCAGTCTTTAACACATACCGGTACTTTCACTCAGTCTTTAACAAATACCGGCACAATCATTCAGTCTTTAACACATACCGGTACATTCACTCAGTCTTTAACACATACCGGTACATTCACTCATTCTGTAACAAATACCGGTACATTCACTCAGTCGTTAACACATACCGGTACATTCACTCAGTCTTTAACACATACCGGTACATTCACTCAGTCTGTAACAAATACCGGTAAATTCACTCAGTCGTTAACACATACCGGTACATTCACTCAGTCTTTAACACATACCGGTACATTCACTCAGTCTTTAACACATACCGGTACATTCACTCAGTCTTTAACACATAATGGTACATTCACTCAGTCTTTAACACATACCGGTACATTCACTCAGCCTTTAACACATACCGGTACATTCACTCAGTCCTTAACACATACCGGTACATTCACTCAGTCTTTAACACATACCGGTACATTCACTCAGTCTTTAACAAATACCGGTACATTCATTCAGTCTTTAACACATACTGGTACATTCACTCAGTCTTTAACACATACCGGTACATTCACTCAGTCTTTAAAACATACAAGTACATTCACTCAGTCTTTAACACATACCGGTACATTCACTCAGTCTTTAACACATACCGGTACATTCACTCATTCTTTAACACATACCGGTACATTGACTCAGTCTTTAACACATTCCGGTACATTCACTCAGTCTTTAATACATACCGGTACATTCACTCAGTCTTTAACACATACTGGTACATTCACTCAGTCTTTAACACATACAAGTACATTCACTCAATCTTTAACACATACCGGTACTTTCACTCAGTCTTTAACACATACCGGTACATTTTCCCAGTCTTTAGCACATACCGGTACATTCACTCAGTCTTTAACACATACCGGTACATTCACTCAGTCTTTAACACATACCGGTACATTGACTCAGTCTTTAACACATTCCGGTACATTCACTCAGTCTTTAACACATACTGGTACATTCACTCAATCTTTAACAAATACCGGTATATTTCCTCAGTCTTTAACACATACCGGTACATTCACTCAGTCTATAATACATACCGGTACATTCACTCAGTCTTTAATACATACCGGTACATTCACTCAGTCTTCAACACATACCGGTACATTCACTCAGTCTTTTACAAATACCGGTACATTCATTCAGTCTTTAACACATAACATACCGGTACATTCACTCAATCTTTAACACATACAGGTACATTCACTCAGTATGTAACAAATACCGGTATACTCACTCAGTCTTTAACATATACTGGTACATTCACTCTTTAACACATACCGGTACATTCACTCAGTCTTTAACACATACCGGTACATTCATTCAGTCTTTAACACATACTGGTACATTCACTCAGTCTTTAACACATACCGGTACATTCACTCAGTCTTTAACACATACAAATACATTCACTCAGTCTTTAACACATACAGGTACATTCACTCAGTCTTTAACACATACCGGTACATTCACTCAGTCTTTAACACATACCGGTACATTTACTCAGTCTTTAACACATACCGGTACATTCACTCAGTATGTAACAAATACCGGTACATTCACTCAGTCTTTAACACATACTGGTACATTCACTCAGTCTTTAACACATACCGGTACATTCACTCAGTCTTTAATACATACCGGTACATTCACTCAGTTCAGTCTTTAACACATACCGGTACATTCACTCAGTCTTTAACACATACAAGTACATTCACTCAGTCTTTAAAACATACAAGTACATTCACTCAGTCTTTAACACATACAGGTATATTCACTCAGTCTTTAACACATACCGGTACATTCATTCAGTCTTTAACACATACCAGTACATTTACTCAGTCTTTAAATCATACCGGTACATTCACTCAGTCTTTATCACATACCGGTACATTCACTCAGTTTTTAACACCTACATGTACATTCACTCAGTCTTTAACACATACCGGTACATTCACTCAGTCTGTAACAAATACTGGTACATTCATTCAGTCTATAATACATACCGGTACATTCACTCAGTATTTAACACATACCGGTACATTCACTCAGTCTGTAACAATACCGGTACATTCACTCAGTCTTTAACACATACCGGTACATTCACTCAGTCTTTAACACATACCGGTACATTCACTCAGTCTTTTCTTTAACACATACTGGTACATTCACTCAGTCTTTAACACATACCGGTACATTCACTCAGTCTTTAACACAAACCGGTACATTCACAAAGTCTTTAACACATATCGGTACATTCACTCAGGTTTTAACACATACAAATACATTCACTCAGGCTTTAACACATACCGGTACATTCACTCAGTCTTTAACACATACCGGTACATTCACTCAGTCTTTAACACATACCCGTACATTCACTCATTCTTTAACACATACAGGTACATTCACTCTTTAACAAATACCGGTACATTCATTCAGTCTTTAACACATACCGATACATTCACTCAGTTTTAACACATACCGGTACATTCAGTCAGTCTGTAACAAATACCGGTACATTCACTCAGTCTTTAACACATACCGGTACATTCACTCAGTCTTTAACACATACCGGTACATTCACTCAGTCTTTAACACATACCGGTACATTCACTTAGTCTTTAACACATACCATACCGGTACATTCACTCAGTCTTTAACACATACAGGTACATTCACTCAGTCTTTAACACATACAGGTACATTCACTCTTTAACACATACCGGTACATTCACTCAGTCTTTAACACATACCGGTACTTTCACTCAGTCTTTAACAAATACCGGCACAATCATTCAGTCTTTAACACATACCGGTACATTCACTCAGTCTTTAACACATACCGGTACATTCACTCATTCTGTAACAAATACCGGTACATTCACTCAGTCGTTAACACATACCGGTACATTCACTCAGTCTTTAACACATACCGGTACATTCACTCAGTCTGTAACAAATACCGGTAAATTCACTCAGTCGTTAACACATACCGGTACATTCACTCAGTCTTTAACACATACCGGTACATTCACTCAGTCTTTAACACATACCGGTACATTCACTCAGTCTTTAACACATAATGGTACATTCACTCAGTCTTTAACACATACCGGTACATTCACTCAGCCTTTAACACATACCGGTACATTCACTCAGTCCTTAACACATACCGGTACATTCACTCAGTCTTTAACACATACCGGTACATTCACTCAGTCTTTAACAAATACCGGTACATTCATTCAGTCTTTAACACATACTGGTACATTCACTCAGTCTTTAACACATACCGGTACATTCACTCAGTCTTTAAAACATACAAGTACATTCACTCAGTCTTTAACACATACCGGTACATTCACTCAGTCTTTAACACATACCAGTACATTTACTCAGTCTTTAACTCATACCGGTACATTCACTCAGTCTTTAACACATACCGGTACATTCACTCATTCTTTAACACATACCGGTACATTGACTCAGTCTTTAACACATACAAATACATTCACTCAGTCTTTAACACATACAGGTACATTCACTCAGTCTTTAACACATACCGGTACATTCACTCAGTCTTTAACACATACCGGTACATTTACTCAGTCTTTAACACATACCGGTACATTCACTCAGTATGTAACAAATACCGGTACATTCACTCAGTCTTTAACACATACCGGTACATTCACTCAGTCTTTAACACATACCGGTACATTCACTCAGTCTTTAACACATACCGGTACATTCACTCAGTCTTTAATACATACCGGTACATTCACTCAGTCTTTAACACATACCGGTACATTCACTCAGTCTTTAACACATACAAGTACATTCACTCAGTCTTTAACACATACAAGTACATTCACTCAGTCTTTAACACATACAGGTACATTCACTCAGTCTTTAACTCATACCGGTACATTCACTCAGTCTTTAACACATACCGGTACATTCACTCATTCTTTAACACATACCGGTACATTGACTCAGTCTTTAACACATTCCGGTACATTCACTCAGTCTTTAATACATACCGGTACATTCACTCAGTCTTTAACACATACTGGTACATTCACTCAGTCTTTAACACATACAAGTACAGTACATTCACTCAATCTTTAACACATACCGGTACTTTCACTCAGTCTTTAACACATACCGGTACATTTTCCCAGTCTTTAGCACATACCGGTACATTCACTCAGTCTTTAACACATACCGGTACATTCACTCAGTCTTTAACACATACCGGTACATTGACTCAGTCTTTAACACATTCCGGTACATTCACTCAGTCTTTAACACATACTGGTACATTCACTCAATCTTTAACAAATACCGGTATATTTCCTCAGTCTTTAACACATACCGGTACATTCACTCAGTCTATAATACATACCGGTACATTCACTCAGTCTTTAATACATACCGGTACATTCACTCAGTCTTCAACACATACCGGTACATTCACTCAGTCTTTTACAAATACCGGTACATTCATTCAGTCTTTAACACATACCGGTACATTCACTCAATCTTTAACACATACAGGTACATTCACTCAGTATGTAACAAATACCGGTATACTCACTCAGTCTTTAACATATACTGGTACATTCACTCTTTAACACATACCGGTACATTCACTCAGTCTTTAACACATACCGGTACATTCATTCAGTCTTTAACACATACTGGTACATTCACTCAGTCTTTAACACATACCGGTACATTCACTCAGTCTTTAACACATACAAATACATTCACTCAGTCTTTAACACATACAGGTACATTCACTCAGTCTTTAACACATACCGGTACATTCACTCAGTCTTTAACACATACCGGTACATTTACTCAGTCTTTAACACATACCGGTACATTCACTCAGTATGTAACAAATACCGGTACATTCACTCAGTCTTTAACACATACTGGTACATTCACTCAGTCTTTAACACATACCGGTACATTCACTCAGTCTTTAATACATACCGGTACATTCACTCAGTCTTTAACACATACCGGTACATTCACTCAGTCTTTAACACATACAAGTACATTCACTCAGTCTTTAAAACATACAAGTACAGTACATTCACTCAGTCTTTAACACATACAGGTACATTCACTCAGTCTTTAACACATACCGGTACATTCATTCAGTCTTTAACACATACCAGTACATTTACTCAGTCTTTAAATCATACCGGTACATTCACTCAGTCTTTATCACATACCGGTACATTCACTCAGTTTTTAACACCTACATGTACATTCACTCAGTCTTTAACACATACCGGTACATTCACTCAGTCTGTAACAAATACTGGTACATTCATTCAGTCTATAATACATACCGGTACATTCACTCAGTATTTAACACATACCGGTACATTCACTCAGTCTGTAACAATACCGGTACATTCACTCAGTCTTTAACACATACCGGTACATTCACTCAGTCTTTAACACATACCGGTACATTCACTCAGTCTTTAACACATACTGGTACATTCACTCAGTCTTTAACACATACCGGTACATTCACTCAGTCTTTAACACAAACCGGTACGGTACATTCACAAAGTCTTTAACACATATCGGTACATTCACTCAGGTTTTAACACATACAAATACATTCACTCAGGCTTTAACACATACCGGTACATTCACTCAGTCTTTAACACATACCGGTACATTCACTCAGTCTTTAACACATACCCGTACATTCACTCATTCTTTAACACATACAGGTACATTCACTCTTTAACAAATACCGGTACATTCATTCAGTCTTTAACACATACCGATACATTCACTCAGTTTTAACACATACCGGTACATTCAGTCAGTCTGTAACAAATACCGGTACATTCACTCAGTCTTTAACACATACCGGTACATTCACTCAGTCTTTAACACATACCGGTACATTCACTCAGTCTTTAACACATACCGGTACATTCACTTAGTCTTTAACACATACAGGTACATTCACTCTTTAACACATACCGGTACATTCACTCAGTCTTTAACACATACCGGTACATTCACTCAGTCTTTCTTTAACAAATACCGGCACAATCATTCAGTCTTTAACACATACCGGTACATTCACTCAGTCTTTAACACATACCGGTACATTCACTCATTCTGTAACAAATACCGGTACATTCACTCAGTCGTTAACACATACCGGTACATTCACTCAGTCTTTAACACATACCGGTACATTCACTCAGTCTGTAACAAATACCGGTACATTCACTCAGTCGTTAACACATACCGGTACATTCACTCAGTCTTTAACACATACCGGTACATTCACTCAGTCTTTAACACATACCGGTACATTCACTCAGTCTTTAACACATAATGGTACATTCACTCAGTCTTTAACACATACCGGTACATTCACTCAGTCTTTAACACATACAGGTACATTCACTCAGTCTTTAACACATACCGGTACATTCACTCAGTCTTTAACACATACCAGTACATTCACTCAGTCTTTAACACATACCGGTACATTCACTCAGTCTTTAACACATCACATACCGGTACATTCACTCATTCTTTAACACATACCGGTACATTGACTCAGTCTTTAACACATACCGGTACATTCACTCAGTCTTTAACACATACCGGTACATTCACTCAGTCTTTAACAAATACCAGTACATTCATTCAGTCTTTAACACATACTGGTACATTCACTCAGTCTTTAACACATACCGGTACATTCACTCAGTCTTTAACACATACAAGTACATTCACTCAGTCTTTAACACATACAGGTACATTCACTCAGTCTTTAACACATACCGGTACATTCACTCAGTCTTTAACACATACCGGTACATTCACTCAGTCTTTAACACATACCGGTACATTCACTCAGTCTTTAACAAATACCGGTACATTCACTCAGTCTTTAACACATACCGGTACATTCACTCAGTCTTTAACACATACCGGTACATTCACTCAGTCTTTAATACATACCGGTACATTCACTCAGTCTTTAACACATACCGGTACATTACATTCACTCAGTCTTTAACACATACAGGTACATTCACTCAGTCTTTAACACATACAAGTACATTCACTCAGTCTTTAACACATACCGGTACATTCACTCAGTCTTTAATACATACCGGTACATTCACTCAGTATTTAACACATACCGGTACATTCACTCAGTCTTTAACACATACCGGTACATTCACTCAGTCTTTAACACATACCGGTACATTCACTCAGTCTTTAACACATACCGGTACATTCACTCAGTCTTTAACACATACCGGTACATTCACTCAGTCTTTAACACATACCGGTACATTCACTCAGTCTTTAACACATACCGGTACATTCACTCAGTCTTTAACACATACCGGTACATTCACTCAGTCTTTAACACATACAGTACATTCACTCAGTCTTTAACACATACCGGTACATTCACTCAGTCTTTAACACATACCGGTACATTCACTCAGTCTTTAACACATACCGGTACATTCACTCAGTCTTTTCTTTAACACATACAGGTACATTCACTCAGTCTTTAACAAATACCGGTACATTCACTCAGTCTTCAACACATACCGGTACATTCACTCAGTCTTTAACACATACCGGTACATTCACTCAATCTTTAACAAATACCGGTACATTCACTCAGTCTTTAACACATACCGGTACATTCACTCAGTCTTTAACACATACCGGTACATTCACTCAGTCTTTAACACATACCGGTACATTCACTCAGTCTTTAACACATACCGGTACATTCACTCAGTCTTTAACACATACAGGTACATTCACTCAGTCTTTAACACATACCGGTACATTCACTCAGTCTTTAACACATACCGGTACATTCACTCAGTCTTTAACACATACCGGTACATTCACTCAGTCTTTAACACATACCGGTACATTCACTCAGTCTTTAACACATACCGGTACATTCACTCAGTCTTTAACACATACCGGTACATTCACTCAGTCTTTAACACATACCATACCGGTACATTCACTCAGTCTTTAACACATACCGGTACATTCACTCAGTCTTTAACACATACCGGTACATTCACTCAGTCTTTAACACATACCGGTACATTCACTCAGTCTTTAACACATACCGGTACATTCACTCAGTCTTTAACACATACCGGTACATTCACTCAGTCTTTAACACATACCGGTACATTCACTCAGTCTTTAACACATACAGGTACATTCACTCAGTCTTTAACACATACCGGTACATTCACTCAGTCTTTAACACATACCGGTACATTCACTCAGTCTTTAACACATACCGGTACATTCACTCAGTCTTTAACACATACCGGTACATTCACTCAGTCTTTAACACATACCGGTACATTCACTCAGTCTTTAACACATACCGGTACATTCACTCAGTCTTTAACACATACCGGTACATTCACTCAGTCTTTAACACATACAGGTACATTCACTCAGTCTTTAACACATACCGGTACATTCACTCAGCTCAGTCTTTAACACATACCAGTACATTCACTCAGTCTTTAACACATACAAGTACATTCACTCAGTCTTTAACACATACCGGTACATTCACTCAGTCTTTAACACATACCGGTACATTCACTCAGTCTTTAACACATACCAGTACATTCACTCAGTCTTTAAAACATACCGGTACATTCACTCAGTCTTTAACACATACCGGTACATTCACTCAGTCTTTAACACCTACATGTACATTCACTCAGTCTTTAACACATACCGGTACATTCACTCAGTCTTTAACAAATACCTGGTACATTCACTCAGTCTTTAATACATACCGGTACATTCACTCAGTCTTTAACACATACCGGTACATTCACTCAGTCTGTAACACATACCGGTACATTCACTCAGTCTTTAACACATACCGGTACATTCACTCAGTCTTTAACACATACCGGTACATTCACTCAGTCTTTAACACATACTGGTACATTCACTCAGTCTTTAACACAGGTACATTCACTCAGTCTTTAACACAAACCGGTACATTCACACAGTCTTTAACACATATCGGTACATTCACTCAGGTCTTTAACACATACAAGTACATTCACTCAGGCTTTAACACATACCGGTACATTCACTCAGTCTTTAACACATACCGGTACATTCACTCAGTCTTTAACACATACCCGTACATTCACTCATTCTTTAACACATACAGGTACATTCACTCTTTAACAAATACCGGTACATTCATTCAGTCTTTAACACATACCGATACATTCACTCAGTTTTAACACATACCGGTACATTCAGTCAGTCTGTAACAAATACCGGTACATTCACTCAGTCTTTAACACATACCGGTACATTCACTCAGTCTTTAACACATACCGGTACATTCACTCAGTCTTTAACACATACCGGTACATTCACTTAGTCTTTAACACATACCGGTACATTCACTCAGTCTTTAACACATGCAGGTACATTCACTCAGTCTTTAACATAACACATGCAGGTACATTCACTCAGTCTTTAACACATACCGGTACATTCACTCAGTCTTTAACACATACCGGTACATTCACTCAGTCTTTAACAAATACCGGCACAATCATTCAGTCTTTAACACATACCGGTACATTCACTCAGTCTTTAACACATACCGGTACATTCACTCATTCTGTAACAAATACCGGTACATTCACTCAGTCGTTAACACATACCGGTACATTCACTCAGTATGTAACAAATACCGGTATACTCACTCAGTCTTTAACATATACCGGTACATTCACTCAGTCGTTAACACATACCGGTACATTCACTCAGTCTTTAACACATACCGGTACATTCACTCAGTCTTTAACACATACCGGTACATTCACTCAGTCTTTAACACATACTGGTACATTCACTCAGTCTTTAACACATACCGGTACATTCACTCAGTCCTTTAACACATACCGGTACATTCACTCAGTCCTTAACACATACCGGTACATATTCACTCAGTCTTTAACACATACCGGTACATTCACTCAGTCTTTAACACATACCGGTACATTCACTCAGTCTTTAACACATACCGGTACATTCACTCAGTCTTTAACACATACCGGTACATTCACTCAGTCTTTAACACATACAGGTACATTCACTCAGTCTTTAACACATACCGGTACATTCACTCAGTCTTTAACACATACCAGGTACATTCACTCAGTCTTTAACACATACCGGTACATTCACTCAGTCTTTAACACATACCGGTACATTCACTCAGTCTTTAACACATACCGGTACATTGACTCAGTCTTTAACACATACCGGTACATTCACTCAGTCTTTAACACATACAGGTACATTCACTCAGTCTTTAACACATACCGGTACATTCACTCAGTCTTTAACACATACCGGTACATTCACTCAGTCTTTAACACATACCGGTACATTCACTCAGTCTTTAACACATACCGGTACATTCACTCAGTCTTTAACAAACACATACCGGTACATTCACTCAGTCTTTAACACATACCGGTACATTCACTCAGTCTTTAACACATACCGGTACATTCACTCAGTCTTTAACACATACCGGTACATTCACTCAGTCTTTAACACATACCGGTACATTCACTCAGTCTTTAACACATACAAGTACATTCACTCAGTCTTTAACACATACAGGTACATTCACTCAGTCTTTAACACATACCGGTACATTCACTCAGTCTTTAACACATACCGGTACATTCACTCAGTCTTTAACACATACCGGTACATTCACTCAGTCTTTAACACATACCGGTACATTCACTCAGTCTTTAACACATTCCGGTACATTCACTCAGTCTTTAATACATACCGGTACATTCACTCAGTCTTTAACACATACCGGTACATTCACTCAGTCTTTAACACATACAAGTACATTCACTCAGTCTTTAACACATACCGGTACATTCACTCAGTCTTTAACACATACCGGTACATTTGTCTTTAGCACATACCGGTACATTCACTCAGTCTTTAACACATACCGGTACATTCACTCAGTCTTTAACACATACCGGTACATTCACTCAGTCTTTAACACATACCGGTACATTCACTCAGTCTTTAACACATACCTGGTACATTCACTCAGTCTTTAACACATACCGGTACATTCACTCAGTCTTTAACACATACCGGTACATTCACTCAGTCTTTAACTACATACCGGTACATTCACTCAGTCTTTAATACATACCGGTACATTCACTCAGTCTTCAACACATACCGGTACATTCACTCAGTCTTTAACAAATACCGGTACATTCACTCAGTCTTTAACACATACCGGTACATTCACTCAGTCTTTAACACATACAGGTACATTCACTCAGTCTTTAACAAATACCGGTACATTCACTCAGTCTTTAACACATACCTGGTACATTCACTCAGTCTTTAACACATACCGGTACATTCACTCAGTCTTTAACACATACCGTTCACTCAGTCTTTAACACATACCTGGTACATTCACTCAGTCTTTAACACATACCGGTACATTCACTCAGTCTTTAACACATACCGGTACATTCACTCAGTCTTTAACACATACCGGTACATTCACTCAGTCTTTAACACATACCGGTACATTCACTCAGTCTTTAACACATACCGGTACATTCACTCAGTCTTTAACACATACCGGTACATTCACTCAGTCTTTAACACATACCGGTACATTCACTCAGTCTTTAACACATACCGGTACATTCACTCAGTCTTTAACACATACCGGTACATTCACTCAGTCTTTAACACATACCGGTACATTCACTCAGTCTTTAACACATACCGGTACATTCACTCAGTCTTTAACACATACAGGTACATTCACTCAGTATTTAACACATACAATTACATTCACTCAGTCTTTAACACATACAGGTACATTCACTCAGTCTTTAACACATACAAGTACATTCACTCAGTCTTTAACACATACCAGTACATTTACTCAGTCTTTAAATCATACCGGTACATTCACTCAGTCTTTATCACATACCGGTACATTCACTCAGTTTTTAACACATACCGGTACATTCACTCAGTCTTTAAAACATAATGGTACATTCACTCAGTCTTTAACACATACCTGGTACATTCACTCAGTCTTTAACACATACCGGTACATTCACTCAGTCTTTAACACATACCGGTACATTCACTCAGTCTGTAACACATACCGGTACATTCACTCAGTCTTTAACACATACCGGTACATTCACTCAGTCTTTAACAAATACCAGTACATTCACTCAGTCTTTAACACATACAGGTACATTCACTCAGTCTTTAACACATACCGGTACATTCACTCAGTCTTTAACACATACCGGTACATTCACAAGTCTTTAACACATATCGGTACATTCACTCAGGTCTTTAACACATACAAGTACATTCACTCAGTCTTTAACACATACCGGTACATTCACTGTCTTTAACACATACCGGTACATTCACTCAGTCTTTAACACATACCCGTACATTCACTCATTCTTTAACACATACAGGTACATTCACTCTTTAACAAATACCGGTACATTCATTCAGTCTTTAACACATACCGATACATTCACTCAGTCTTTAACACATACCGGTACATTCAGTCAGTCTGTAACAAATACCGGTACATTCACTCAGTCTTTAACACATACCGGTACATTCACTCAGTCTTTAACACATACCGGTACATTCACTCAGTCTTTAACACATACCGGTACATTCACTCAGTCTTTAACACATACAGGTACATTCACTCTTTAACACATACCGGTACATTCACTCAGTCTTTAACACATACCGGTACTTTCACTCAGTCTTTAACAAATACCGGCACAATCATTCAGTCTTTAACACATACCGGTACATTCACTCAGTCTTTAACACATACCGGTACATTCACTCATTCTGTAACAAATACCGGTACATTCACTCACTCAGTCTTTAACACATACCGGTACATTCACTCAGTCTTTAACACATACCGGTACATTCACTCAGTCTTTAACACATACCGGTACATTCACTCAGTCTTTAACACATACCGGTACATTCACTCAGTCTTTAACACATACCGGTACATTCACTCAGTCTTTAACACATACCGGTACATTCACTCAGTCTTTAACACATACTGGTACATTCACTCAGTCTTTAACACATACCGGTACATTCACTCAGTCTTTAACACATACAGGTACATTCACTCAGTCTTTAACACATACCGGTACATTCACTCAGTCTTTAACACATACCAGTACATTTACTCAGTCTTTAACTCATACCGGTACATTCACTCAGTCTTTAACACATACCGGTACATTCACTCATTCTTTAACACATACCGGTACATTGACTCAGTCTTTAACACATTCCGGTACATTCACTCAGTCTTTAATACATACCGGTACATTCACTCAGTCTTTAACACATCACATACCGGTACATTCATTCAGTCTTTAACACATACTGGTACATTCACTCAGTCTTTAACACATACCGGTACATTCACTCAGTCTTTAACACATACAAGTACATTCACTCAGTCTTTAACACATACAGGTACATTCACTCAGTCTTTAACACATACCGGTACATTCACTCAGTCTTTAACACATACCGGTACATTTACTCAGTCTTTAACACATACCGGTACATTCACTCAGTATGTAACAAATACCGGTACATTCACTCAGTCTTTAACACATACCGGTACATTCACTCAGTCTTTAACACATACCGGTACATTCACTCAGTCTTTAATACATACCGGTACATTCACTCAGTCTTTAACACATACCGGTACATTCACTCAGTCTTTAACACATACAAGTACATTCACTCAGTCTTTAACACATACAAGTACATTCACTCAGTCTTTAACACATACCGGTACATTCACTCAGTCTTTAATACATACCGGTACATTCACTCAGTATTTAACACATACCGGTACATTCACTCAGTCTGTAACAATACCGGTACATTCACTCAGTCTTTAACACATACCGGTACATTCACTCAGTCTTTAACACATACCGGTACATTCACTCAGTCTTTAACACATACCGGTACATTCACTCAGTCTTTAACACATACCGGTACATTCACTCAGTCTTTAACACATACCGGTACATTCACTCAGTCTTTAACACATACCGGTACATTCACTCAGTCTTTAACACATACAAGTACATTCACTCAGTCTTTAACACATACCGGTACATTCACTCAGTCTTTAACACATACCGGTACATTCACTCAGTCTTTAACACATACCGTACATTCACTCAGTCTTTAACACATACAGGTACATTCACAGTCTTTAACAAATACCGGTACATTCACTCAGTCTTTAACACATACCGATACATTCACTCAGTCTTTAACACATACCGGTACATTCAGTCAGTCTTTAACACATACCGGTACACATTCACTCAGTCTTTAACACATACCGGTACATTCACTCAGTCTTTAACACATACCGGTACATTCACTCAGTCTTTAACACATACCGGTACATTCACTCAGTCTTTAACACATACCGGTACATTCACTCAGTCTTTAACACATACAGGTACATTCACTCAGTCTTTAACACATACAGGTACATTCACTCAGTCTTTAACACATACCGGTACATTCACTCAGTCTTTAACACATACCGGTACATTCACTCAGTCTTTAACATATACCGGTACAATCATTCAGTCTTTAACACATACCGGTACATTCACTCAGTCTTTAACACATACCGGTACATTCACTCAGTCTTTAACAAATACCAGTACATTCACTCAGTCGTTAACACATACCGGTACATTCACTCAGTCTTTAACACATACCGGTACATTCACTCAGTCTGTAACAAATACCGGTAAATTCACTCAGTCGTTAACACATACCGGTACATTCACTCAGTCTTTAACACACATACCGGTACATTCACTCAGTCTTTAACACATACCGGTACATTCACTCAGTCTTTAACACATACTGGTACATTCACTCAGTCTTTAACACATACCGGTACATTGACTCAGCCTTTAACACATACCGGTACATTCACTCAGTCCTTAACACATACCGGTACATTCACTCAGTCTTTAACACATACCGGTACATTCACTCAGTCTTTAACAAATACCAGTACATTCATTCAGTCTTTAACACATACTGGTACATTCACTCAGTCTTTAACACATACCGGTACATTCACTCAGTCTTTAACACATACAGGTACATTCACTCAGTCTTTAACACATACCGGTACATTCACTCAGTCTTTAACACATACCGGTACATTCACTCAGTCTTTAACACATACCGGTACATTCACTCAGTCTTTAACACATACCGGTACATTCACTCAGTCTTTAACACATACCGGTACATTCACTCAGTCTTTAACACATACCGGTACATTCCATTCACTCAGTCTTTAATACATACCGGTACATTCACTCAGTCTTTAACACATACTGGTACATTCACTCAGTCTTTAACACATACAAGTACATTCACTCAATCTTTAACACATACCGGTACATTCACTCAGTCTTTAACACATACCGGTACATTTTCCCAGTCTTTAACACATACCGGTACATTCACTCAGTCTTTAACACATACCGGTACATTCACTCTTTAAGATATACCGGTACATTCACTCAGTCTTCAACACATACCGGTACATTCACTCAGTCTTTAAGAAATACCGATACATTCACTCAGTCTTTAACACATACCAGTACATTTACTCAGTCTTTAACTCATACCGGAACATTTACTCAGTCTTTAACTCATACCGGTACATTCACTCAGTCTTTAACACATACCGGTACATTGACTCAGTCTATATTACATACCGGTACATTCACTCAGTCTTTAATACATACCGGTACATTCACTCAGTCTTCAACACATACCGGTACATTCACTCAGTCTTTAACACATACCGGTACATTCATTCAGTCTTTAACACATACCGGTACATTCACTCAGTCTTTAACACATACCGGTACATTCACTCAGTCTTTAACAATACCGGTACATTCACTCAGTCTTTAACACATACCGGTACATTCACTCAGTCTTTAACACATACCGGTACATTCACTCAGTCTTTAACACATACCGGTACATTCACTCAGTCTTTAACACATACCGGTACATTCACTCAGTCTTTAACACATACCGGTACATTCACTCAGTCTTTAACACATACAGGTACATTCACTCAGTCTTTAACACATACCGGTACATTCACTCAGTCTTTAACACATACCAGTACATTCACTCAGTCTTTAACACATACCGGTACATTCACTCAGTCTTTAACACATACCGGTACATTCACTCAGTCTTTAATACATACCGGTACATTCACTCAGTCTTTAACACATACCGGTACATTACATTCACTCAGTCTTTAACACATACCGGTACATTCACTCAGTCTTTAACACATACCGGTACATTCACTCAGTCTTTAACACATACCGGTACATTCACTCAGTCTTTAACACATACCGGTACATTCACTCAGTCTTTAACACATACCGGTACATTCACTCAGTCTTTAACACATACCGGTACATTCACTCAGTCTTTAACACATACCGGTACATTCACTCAGTCTTTAACACATACAGGTACATTCACTCAGTCTTTAACACATACCGGTACATTCACTCAGTCTTTAACACATACCAGTACATTTACTCAGTCTTTAAATCATACCGGTACATTCACTCAGTCTTTATCACATACCGGTACATTCACTCAGTCTTTAACACATACCGGTACATTCACTCAGTCTTTAACACATACCGGTACATTCACTCAGTCTTTAACACATACCGGTACATTCACTCAGTCTTTAACACATACCGGTACATTCACTCAGTCTTTAACACATACCCGTACATTAACTCATTCTTTAACACATACAGGTACATTCACTCTTTAACAAATACCGGTACATTCATTCAGTCTTTAACACATACCGATACATTCACTCAGTCTTTAACACATACCGGTACATTCAGCTCAGTCTGTAACAAATACCGGTACATTCACTCAGTCTTTAACACATACCGGTACATTCACTCAGTCTTTAACACATACCGATACATTCACTTCAGTCTTTAACACATACCGGTACATTCACTCAGTCTTTAA
>CM062474.1:21763570-21811925 GCA_031479575.1 Coregonus ussuriensis | reverse complement strand
TTCACTCAGTCTTAACACATACCGGTACATTCACTCAGTCTTTTAACACATACCGTACATTCACTCAGTCTTTAACACATACGGTACATTCACTCAGTCTTTAACACATAAAACCGGTACATTCACTCAGTCTTTAACACATACCGTACATTCACTCAGTCTTTAACACATACCGTACATTCACTCAGTCTTTAAACACATACCCGGTACATTCACTCAGTCTTTAACACATACCGGTACATTCACTCACCCCGGTCTTTAACACATACCGGTACATTCACTCAGTCCTTTTAAGAAAACACATACCGGTACATTCACTCAGTCTTTAACACATACCGGTACATTCACTCAGTCTTTAAACACATACCGGTACATTCACTCAGTCTTTAAACACATACAAATACCGGTACATTCACTCAGTCTTTAACACATACCGTACATTCACTCAGTCTTTAACACATACCGGTTACAATTACATTCACTCAGTTTAACACATACCGTACCGGTACATTCACTCAGTCTTTAACACATACCGGTACATTTCACTCAGTCTTTAACACATACCGGTACATTCACTCAGTCTTTAACACATACCGGTACATTCACTCAGTCTTTAACACATACCGGTACATTCACTCAGTCTTTAACACATACCGGTACATTCACTCAGTCTTTAACACATACCGGTACATTCACTCAGTCTTTAACACATACCGGTACATTCACTCAGTCTTTAACACATACCGGTACATTCACTCAGTCTTTAACACATACCGGTACATTCACTCAGTCTTTAACACATACCGGTACATTCACTCAGTCTTTAACACATACCGGTTACATTCACTCAGTCTTTAACACATACCGGTACATTCACTCAGTCTTTAACACATACCGGTACATTCACTCAGTCTTTAACACATACCGGTACATTCACTCAGTCTTTAACACATACCGGTACATTCACTCAGTCTTTAACACATACCGGTACATCAGTCTTTAAACATACCGGTACATTCACTCAGTCTTTAACACTTACGGTACATTCACTCAGTTTTAACACATACCGGTACATTCACGTCAGTCTTTAACACATACCGGTACATTCACCTCAGTCTTTAACACATACCGGTACATTCACTCAGTCTTTAACACATACCGGTACATTCACTCAGTCTTTAACACATACCGGTACATTCACTTCAGTCTTTAACACATACCTGGTACATTCACTCAGTCTTTAACACATACCGGTACATTCACTCAGTCTTTAACACATACAAGGTACATTCACTCAGTCTTTAACACATACCGGTACATTCACTCAGTCTTCTAACACATACCAGGTACATTCACTCAGTCTTTAACACATACCGGTACATTCACTCAGTCTTTAACACCTTACAGGTACATTCACTCAGTCTTTAACACATACCGGTACATTTCATTCAGTCTGTAACAAATACAGGTACATTCACTCAGTCTTTAACACCTCAGTCTTTAACACAAACCGGTACATCACTCAGTCATCAACACATACCGGTTACATTCACTCAGTCTTTTAAGAAATACCGATACATTCACTCAGTCTTTAACACATACGGTACATTTCACTCAGTCTTTAACACTACCGGAACATTCACTCAGTCCTTTAACACATACCGGTACATTCACTCAGTCTTTAACACATACCGGTACATTCACTCAGTCTTTAACACATACCGGTACATTCACTCAGTCTTTAACACATACCGGTACATTCACTCAGTCTTAACACATACCGGTACATTCACTCAGTCTTTAACACATACCGGTACATTCACTCAGTCTTTAACACATACCGGTACATTCACTTCAGTCTTTAACACATACCGGTACATTCACTCAGTCTTTAACACATACCGGTACATTCACTCAGTCTTTAACACATACAGTACATTCACTCAGTCTTTAACACATACCGGTACATTCACTCAGTCTTTAACACATACCTCTTTAACACATACCGGTACATTCACTCAGTCCTTTAACCACATCAGTACATTCACTCAGTCTTGAACACATACAGGTACTATTCATCAGTCTTTAAACACATACCAGGAACATTCACTCGAGTCTTTAACACATACCGGTACATTCTCTCAGTCTTTAACAAATACCGGTCACAATCACTCAGTCTTTATACACATACCGGTACATTCACTCAGTCTTCTAACAACATACCGGTACTTCACTCAGTCTGTAACAAATACCGTACATTTCACTCAGTCGTTACTACATACCGACATCACTCGTCCCTTTAACACTATACCGGTACATTCACTCAGTCTTTTAACAAATACCGGTAAATCCCACTCAGTCGGTAACACATACCGGTACATTCACTCAGTCTTTAAACACATACCGGTACATTCACTCTAGTCTTTACACACATACACGGTACATTCACTCAGTCTTTAACACTTAACGGTACATTTCTCTCAGTCTTTAAATTAACACATACCGGTACATTCACTCAGTCTTTAACACATACCGGTACATTCACTCAGTCTTTAACACATACCGGTACATTCACTCAGTCTTTTAACACATACCGGTACATTCACTCAGTCTTTAACACATACCGGTACATTCACTCAGTCTTTAACACATACCGGTACATTCACTCAGTCTTTAACACATACAGGTACATTCACTCAGTCTTTAACACATACAGGTACATTCACTCAGTCTTTAACACATACCGGTACATTCACTCAGTCTTTAACACATACCGGTACATTCACTCAGTCTTTAACACATACCGGTACATTCACTCAGTCTTTAACACATACGGTACATTCACTCAGTCTTTAAACACATACCGGTACATTCACTCAGTCTTTAACACATACCGGTACATTCACTCAGTCTTTAACACATACCGGTACATTCACTCAGTCTTTAACAAATACCGGTACATTCACTCAGTCTTTAACACATCACATACCGGTACATTCACTCAGTCTTTAACACATACAGGTACATTCACTCAGTCTTTAACACATACAGGTACATTCACTCAGTCTTTAACACATACCGGTACATTCACTCAGTCTTTAACACATACCGGTACATTCACTCAGTCTTTAACACATACCGGTACATTCACTCAGTCTTTAACACATACCGGTACATTCACTCAGTCTTTAACACATACCGGTACATTCACTCAGTCTTTAACACATACCGGTACATTCACTCAGTCTTTAACACATACCGGTACATTCACTCAGTCTTTAACACATACCGGTACATTCACTCAGTCTTTAACACATACCGGTACATTCACTCAGTCTTTAACACATACCGGTACATTCACTCAGTCTTTAACACATACCGGTACATTCACTCAGTCTTTAACACATACCGGTACATTCACTCAGTCTTTAACACATACCGGTACATTCACTCAGTCTTTAACACATACCGGTACATTCACTCAGTCTTTAACACATACAAGTACATTCACTCAGTCTTTAACACATACAGGTACATTCACTCAGTCTTTAACACATACCGGTACATTCACTCAGTCTTTAACACATACCGGTACATTCACTCAGTCTTTAACAATACCGGTACATTCACTCAGTCTTTAACACATACCGGTACATTCACTCAGTCTTTAACACATACCGGTACATTCACTCAGTCTTTAACCACATACAGGTACATTCACTCAGTCTTTAACACATACCGGTACATTCACTCAGTCTTTAACACATACAGGTACATTCACTCAGTCTTTAACACATACCGGTACATTCACTCAGTCTTTACACATACAGGTACATTCACTCAGTCTTTAACACATACCGGTACATTCACTCAGTCTTTAACACATACCGGTACATTCACTCAGTCTTTAACAAATACCGGTACATTCACTCAGTCCTTTAACACATACCGGTACATTCACTCAGTCTTTAACAAACACATACCGGTACATTCACTCAGTCTTTAACACATACCGGTACATTCACTCAGTCTTTAACACATACCGGTACATTCACTCAGTCTTTAACACATACCGGTACATTCACTCAGTCTTTAACACATACCGGTACATTCACTCAGTCTTTAACACATACCGGTACATTCACTCAGTCTTTAACACATACCGGTACATTCACTCAGTCTTTAACACATACCGGTACATTCACTCAGTCTTTAAACACATACCGGTACATTCACTCAGTCTTTAACACATACCGGTACATTCACTCAGTCTTTAACACATACCGGTACATTCACTCAGTCTTTAACACATACCGGTACATTCACTCAGTCTTTAACACATACCGGTACATTCACTCAGTCCTTTAACACATACCGGTACATTCACTCAGTCTTTAACACATACCTGGTACCATTCACTCAGTCTTTTAACACATACCGTTACATTCACTCAGTCTTTAACACATACCGGTACATTCACTCAGTCTTAACACATACCGGTACATTCACTCAGTCTTTAACACATACCGGTACATTCACTCAGTCTTTAACACATACCGGTACATTCACTCAGTCTTTAACACATACCGGTACATTCACTCAGTCATTTAACACATACCGGTACATTCACTCAGTCTTTAACACATACCGGTACATTCACTCAGTCTTTAACACATACCGGTACATTCACTCAGTCTTTAACACATACCGGTACATTCACTCAGTCTTTAACACATACCGGTACATTCACTCAGTCTTTAACACATACAGGTACATTCACTCAGTCTTTAACACATACCGGTACATTCACTCAGTCCTTTAAACACATACCGGTACATTCACTCAGTCTTTAACACATACCGGTACATTCACTCAGTCTTTAACACATACCGGTACATTCACTCAGTCTTTACTTTAACACATACCGGTACATTCACTCAGTCTTTAACACATACCGGTACATTCACTCAGTCTTTAACACATACCGGTACATTCACTCAGTCTTTAACACATACCGGTACATTCACTCAGTCTTTAACACATACCGGTACATTCACTCAGTCTTTAACACATACCGGTACATTCACTCAGTCTTTAACACATACCGGTACATTCACTCAGTCTTTAAACACATACCGGTACATTCACTCAGTCTTTAACACATACCGGTACATTCACTCAGTCTTTAACACATACCGGTACATTCACTCAGTCTTTAACACATACCGGTACATTCACTCAGTCTTTAACACATACCGGTACATTCACTCAGTCTTTAACACATACCGGTACATTCACTCAGTCTTTAACACATACCGGTACATTCACTCAGTCTTTAACACATACCGGTACATTCACTCAGTCTTTAACACATACCGGTACGGTACATTCACTCAGTCTTTAACACATACCGGTACATTCACTCAGTCTTTAACACATACCGGTACATTCACTCAGTCTTTAACACATACCGGTACATTCACTCAGTCTTTAACACATACCGGTACATTCACTCAGTCTTTAACACATACCGGTACATTCACTCAGTCTTTAACACATACCGGTACATTCACTCAGTCTTTAACACATACCGGTACATTCAATCAGTCTTTAACACATACCGGTACATTCACTCAGTCTTTAACACATACCGGTACATTCACTCAGTCTTTAACACATACTGGTACATTCACTCAGTCTTTAACACATACCAGTACATTCACTCAGTCTTTAACACATACCGGTACATTCAATCAGTCTTTAACACATACCGGTACATTCACTCAGTCTTTAATACATACCGGTACATTCACTCAGTCTTTAACACATACCGGTACATTGACTCAGTCTTTAACACATACCGGTACGGTACATTCACTCAGTCTTTAACACATACCGGTACATTCACTCAGTCTTTAACACATACCGGTACATTCACTCAGTCTTTAACACATACCGGTACATTCACTCAGTCTTTAACACATACCGGTACATTCACTCAGTCTTTAACACATACCGGTACATTCACTCAGTCTTTAACACATACCGGTACATTCACTCAGTCTTTAACACATACCGGTACATTCACTCAGTCTTTTAACACATACCGGTACATTCACTCAGTCTTTAACACATACCGGTACATTCACTCAGTCTTTAACACATACCGGTACATTCACTCAGTCTTTAACACATACAGGTACATTCACTCAGTCTTTAACACATACCGGTACATTCACTCAGTCTTTAACACATACCGGTACATTCACTCAGTCTTTAACACATACCGGTACATTCACTCAGTCTTTAACACATACCGGTACATTCACTCAGTCTTTAACACATACCGGTACATTCATTCACTCAGTCTTTAACACATACCGTTACATTCACTCAGTCTTTAACACATACCGAGTACATCACTTCAGTCTTTAACACATACAGGTACATTCACTCAGTCTTTAACACATACCGGTACATTCACTCAGTCTTTAACACATACCGGTACATTCACTCAGTCTTTAACACATACCGGTACATTCACTCAGTCTTTAACACATACCGGTACATTCACTCAGTCTTTAACACACTACCGGTACATTCACTCAGTCTTTAAAACATACAGGTACATTCACTCAGTATTTAACACATACCGGTACATTCACTCAGTCTTTAACACATACAGGTACATTCACTCAGTCTTTAACACATACCGGTACATTCACTCAGTCTTTAACACATACCGGTAACATTCACTCAGTCTTTAACACATACAGGTACATTCACTCAGTCTTTAACACATACAGGTACATTCACTCAGTCTTTAAAACATACCGGTACAGTACATTCACTCAGTCTTTAACACATACCGGTACATTCACTCAGTCTTTAACACATACCGGTACATTCACTCAGTCTTTAACACATACCGGTACATTCACTCAGTCTTTAACACATACCGGTACATTCACTCAGTCTTTAACACATACCGGTACATTCACTCAGTCTTTAACACATACCGGTACATTCACTCAGTCTTTAACACATACCGGTACATTCATTCAGTCTTTAACACATACAGGAACATTCACTCAGTCTTTAACACATACCGGTACATTCACTCAGTCTTTAACACATACAGGTACATTCACTCAGTCTTTAACACATACCGGTACATTCACTCAGTCTTTAACACATACCGGTACATTCACTCATTCTGTAACAAATACCGGTACATTCACTCAGTCGTTAACACATACCGGTACATTCACTCAGTCTTTAACACATACCGGTACATTCACTTCACTCAGTCTTTAACACATACCGGTACATTCACTCAGTCTTTAAACATACCGGTACATTCACTTCAGTCTTTAACACATACCGGTACATTCACTCAGTCTTTAACACATACCGGTACATTCACTCAGTCTTTAACACATACCGGTACATTCACTCAGTCTTTAACACCTACAGGTACATTCACTCAGTCTTTAACACATACCGGTACATTCATTCAGTCTTTAACACATACCGGTACATTCACTCAGTCTTTAAACACATACCGGTACATTCACTCAGTCTTTAACACATACCGGTACATTCACTCAGTCTTAACACATACGGTACATTCACTCAGTCTTTAACACATACCGGTACATTCACTCAGTCTTTACACATACCGGTACATTCACTCAGTCTTTAACACATACCGTTACATTCACTCAGTCTTTAACACATACAGGTACATTCACTCAGTCTTTAACAAATACCGGTACATTCACTTCAGTCTTTAACACAACACATACCGGTACATTCACTCAGTCTTTAACACATACCGGTACATTCACTCAGTCTTTAACACATACCGGTACATTCACTCAGTCTTTAACACATACCGGTACATTCACTCAGTCTTTAACACATACCGGTACATTCACTCAGTCTTTAACACATACAGGTACATTCACTCAGTCTTTAACACATACCGGTACATTCACTCAGTCTTTAACACATACCGGTACATTCACTCAGTCTTTAACACATACCGGTACATTCACTCAGTCTTTAACACATACCGGTACATTCACTCAGTCTTTAACACATACCGGTACATTCACTCAGTCTTTAACACATACAGGTACATTCACTCAGTCTTTAACACATACCGGTACATTCACTCAGTCTTTAACACATACCGGTACATTCACTCAGTCTTTAACACATACCGGTACATTCACTCAGTCTTTAACACATACCGGTACATTCACTCAGTAGTCTTTAACACATACAGGTACATTCACTCAGTCTTTAACACATACCGGTACATTCACTCAGTCTTTAACACATACCGGTACATTCACTCAGTCTTTAACACATACCGGTACATTCACTCAGTCTTTAACACATACCGGTACATTCACTCAGTCTTTAACACATACCGGTACATTCACTCAGTCTTTAACACATACCGGTACATTCACTCAGTCTTTAACACATACCGGTACATTCACTCAGTCTTTAACACATACCGGTACATTCACTCAGTCTTTAACACATACCGGTACATTCACTCAGTCTTTAACACATACCGGTACATTCACTCAGTCTTTAACACATACCGGTACATTCACTCAGTCTTTAACACATACCGGTACATTCACTCAGTCTTTAACACATACCGGTACATTCACTCAGTCTTTAACACATACCGGTACATTCACTCAGTCTTTAACACATACCGGTACATTCACTCAGTCTTTAACACACACATACCGGTACATTCACTCAGTCTTTAACACATACAGGTACATTCACTCAGTCTTTAACACATACCGGTACATTCACTCAGTCTTTAACACATACCGGTACATTCACTCAGTCTTTAACACATACCGGTACATTCACTCAGTCTTTAACACATACCGGTACATTCACTCAGTCTTTAACACATACCGGTACATTCACTCAGTCTTTAACACATACCGGTACATTCACTCAGTCTTTAACACATACCGGTACATTCACTCAGTCTTTAACACATACCGGTACATTCACTCAGTCTTTAACACATACCGGTACATTCACTCAGTCTTTAACACATACCGGTACATTCACTCAGTCTTTAACACATACCGGTACATTCACTCAGTCTTTAACACATACCGGTACATTCACTCAGTCTTTAACACATACCGGTACATTCACTCAGTCTTTAACACATACCGGTACATTCACTCAGTCTTTAACACATACCGGTACATTCCATTCACTCAGTCTTTAACACATACCGGTACATTCACTCAGTCTTTAACACATACCGGTACATTCACTCAGTCTTTAACACATACCGGTACATTCACTCAGTCTTTAACACATACCGGTACATTCACTCAGTCTTTAACACATACCGGTACATTCACTCAGTCTTTAACACATACCGGTACATTCACTCAGTCTTTAACACATACAGGTACATTCACTCAGTCTTTAACACATACCGGTACATTCACTCAGTCTTTAACACATACCGGTACATTCACTCAGTCTTTAACACATACCGGTACATTCACTCAGTCTTTAACACATACCGGTACATTCACTCAGTCTTTAACACATACCGGTACATTCACTCAGTCTTTAACACATACCGGTACATTCACTCAGTCTTTAACACATACCGGTACATTCACTCAGTCTTTAACACATACCGGTACATTCACTCAGTCTTTAACACATACAGGTACATTCACTTTCACTCAGTCTTTAACACATACCGGTACATTCACTCAGTCTTTAACACATACCGGTACATTCACTCAGTCTTTAACACATACCGGTACATTCACTCAGTCTTTAACACATACCGGTACATTCACTCAGTCTTTAACACATACCGGTACATTCACTCAGTCTTTAACACATACCGGTACATTCACTCAGTCTTTAACACATACCGGTACATTCACTCAGTCTTTAACACATACCGGTACATTCACTCAGTCTTTAACACATACCGGTACATTCACTCAGTCTTTAACACATACCGGTACATTCACTCAGTCTTTAACACATACCGGTACATTCACTCAGTCTTTAACACATACCGGTACATTCACTCAGTCTTTAACACATACAGGTACATTCACTCAGTCTTTAACACATACCGGTACATTCACTCAGTCTTTAACACATACCGGTACATTCACTCAGTCTTTAACACATACCATACCGGTACATTCACTCAGTCTTTAACACATACCGGTACATTCACTCAGTCTTTAACACATACCGGTACATTCACTCAGTCTTTAACACATACCGGTACATTCACTCAGTCTTTAACACATACCGGTACATTCACTCAGTCTTTAACACATACCGGTACATTCACTCAGTCTTTAACACATACCGGTACATTCACTCAGTCTTTAACACATACCGGTACATTCACTCAGTCTTTAACACATACCGGTACATTCACTCAGTCTTTAACACATACCGGTACATTCACTCAGTCTTTAACACATACCGGTACATTCACTCAGTCTTTAACACATACCGGTACATTCACTCAGTCTTTAACACATACCGGTACATTCACTCAGTCTTTAACACATACCGGTACATTCACTCAGTCTTTAACACATACCGGTACATTCACTCAGTCTTTAACACATACCGGTACATTCACTCAGTCTTTAACACATACCGGTAGTACATTCACTCAGTCTTTAAAACATACCGGTACATTCACTCAGTCTTTAACACATACCGGTACATTCACTCAGTCTTTAACACATACCGGTACATTCACTCAGTCTTTAACACATACCGGTACATTCACTCAGTCTTTAACACATACCGGTACATTCACTCAGTCTTTAACACATACCGGTACATTCACTCAGTCTTTAACACATACCGGTACATTCACTCAGTCTTTAACACATACCAGGTACATTCACTCAGTCTTTAACACATACCGGTACATTCACTCAGTCTTTAACACATACCGGTACATTCACTCAGTCTTTAACACATACCGGTACATTCACTCAGTCTTTAACACATACCGGTACATTCACTCAGTCTTTAACACATACCGGTACATTCACTCAGTCTTTAACACATACCGGTACATTCACTCAGTCTTTAACACATACCGGTACATTCACTCAGTCTTTAACACATACCGGTACATTCACTCAGTCTTTGTCTTTAACACATACCGGTACATTCACTCAGTCTTTAACACATACCGGTACATTCACTCAGTCTTTAACACATACCGGTACATTCAATCAGTCTTTAACACATACCGGTACATTCACTCAGTCTTTAACACATACCGGTACATTCACTCAGTCTTTAACACATACCGGTACATTCACTCAGTCTTTAACACATACCGGTACATTCACTCAGTCTTTAACACATACAGGTACATTCACTCAGTCTTTAACACATACCGGTACATTCACTCAGTCTTTATCACATACCGGTACATTCACTCAGTCTTTAATCACATACCGGTACATTCACTCAGTCTTTAACACATACCGGTACATTCACTCAGTCTTTAACACATACCGGTACATTCACTCAGTCTTTAACACATACCGGTACATTCACTCAGTCTTTAACACATACCGGTACATTCACTCAGTCTTTAACACATACCGGTACATTCCATTCACTCAGTCTTTAACACATACCGGTACATTCACTCAGTCTTTAATACATACCGGTACATTCACTCAGTCTTTAACACATACCGGTACATTCACTCAGTCTTTAACAAATACCGGTACATTCACTCAGTCTTTAACACATACCTGGTACATTCACTCAGTCTTTAACACATACAGGTACATTCACTCAGTCTTTAACACATACCGGTACATTCACTCAGTCTTTAACACATACCGGTACATTCACTCAGTCTTTAACACATACCGGTACATTCACTCAGTCTTTAACACATACCGGTACATTCACTCAGTCTTTAACACATACAGATACATTCACTCAGTCTTTAACACATACCAGTACATTCACTCAGTCTTTAACACATACCGGTACATTCACTCAGTCTTTAACACATACCGGTACATTCACTCAGTCTTTAACACATACCTGGTACATTCACTTCAGTCTTTAACACATACCGGTACATTCACTCAGTCTTTAACACATACCGGTACATTCACTCAGTCTTTAACACATACCGGTACATTCACTCAGTCTTTAACACATACAGGTACATTCACTCAGTCTTTAACACATACCGGTACATTCACTCAGTCTTTAACACATACCGGTACATTCACTCAGTCTTTAACACATACCGGTACATTCACTCAGTCTTTAACACATACAGTACATTCACTCAGTCTTTAACACATACAGGTACATTCACTCAGTCTTTAACACATACCGGTACATTCACTCAGTCTTTAACACATACCGGTACATTCACTCAGTCTTTAACACATACCGGTACATTCACTCAGTCTTTAACACATACCGGTACATTCACTCAGTCTTTAACACATACAGGTACATTCACTCAGTCTTTAACACATACCGGTACATTCACTCAGTCTTTAACACATACCGGTACATTCACTCAGTCTTTAACACATACCGGACCGGTACATTCACTCAGTCTTTAACACATACCGGTACATTCACTCAGTCTTTAACACATACCGGTACATTCACTCAGTCTTTAACACATACCGGTACATTCACTCAGTCTTTAACACATACCGGTACATTCACTCAGTCTTTAACACATACCGGTACATTCACTCAGTCTTTAACACATACCGGTACATTCACTCAGTCTTTAACACATACCGGTACATTCACTCAGTCTTTAACACATACCGGTACATTCACTCAGTCTTTAACACATACCGGTACATTCACTCAGTCTTTAACACATACCGGTACATTCACTCAGTCTTTAACACATACCGGTACATTCACTCAGTCTTTAACACATACCGGTACATTCACTCAGTCTTTAACACATACCGGTACATTCACTCAGTCTTTAACACATACCGGTACATTCACTCATCAGTCTTAATCACATACCGGTACATTCACTCAGTCTTTAACACATACCGGTACATTCACTCAGTCTTTAACAAATTACCGGTACATTCACTCAGTCTTTAACACATACCGGTACATTCACTCAGTCTTTAACACATACCGGTACATTCACTCAGTCTTTAACACATACCGGTACATTCACTCAGTCTTTAACACATACCGGTACATTCACTCAGTCTTTAACACATACCGGTACATTCACTCAGTCTTTAACACATACCGGTACATTCACTCAGTCTTTAACACATACCGGTACATTCACTCAGTCTATAACACATACCGGTACATTCACTCAGTCTTTAACACATACCGGTACATTCACTCAGGCTTTAACACATACCGGTACATTCACTCAGTCTTTAACACATACCGGTACATTCACTCAGTCTTTAACACATACCGGTACAGTACATTCACTCAGTCTTTAACACATACCGGTACATTCAATCAGTCTTTAACACATACCGGTACATTCACTCAGTCTTTAATACATACCGGTACATTCACTCAGTCTTTAACACATACCGGTACATTGACTCAGTCTTTAACACATACCGGTACATTCACTCAGTCTTTAACACATACAGTACATTCACTCAGTCTTTAACACATACCGGTACATTCACTCAGTCTTTAACACATACCGGTACATTCACTCAGTCTTTAACACCATACAGGTACATTCACTCAGTCTTTAACACATACCGTACATTCACTCAGTCTTTAACACATACAGGTACATTCACTCAGTCTTTAACACATACCGGTACATTCACTCAGTCTTTAACACATACCGGTACATTCACTCAGTCTTTAACACATACCGGTACATTCACTCAGTCTTTAACACATACCGGTACATTCACTCACTCAGTCTTTAACACATACCGGTACATTCACTCAGTCTTTAACACATACAGGTACATTCACTCAGTCTTTAACACATACCGGTACATTCACTCAGTCTTTAACACATACCGGTACATTCACTCAGTCTTTAACACATACCGGTACATTCACTCAGTCTTTAACACATACAGTACATTCACTCAGTCTTTAACACATACCGGTACATTCACTCAGTCTTTAACACATACCGGTACATTCACTCAGTCTTTAACACATACCGGTACATTCACTCAGTCTTTAACACATACCGGTACATTCACTCAGTCTTTAACACATACCGGTACATTCACTCAGTCTTTAACACATACCGGTACATTCACTCAGTCTTTAACACATACCGGTACATTCACTCAGTCTTTAACACATACCGGTACATTCACTCAGTCTTTAACACATACCGGTACATTCACTCAGTCTTTAACACATACCGGTACATTATTCACTCAGTCTTTAACACATACCGGTACATTCACTCAGTCTTTAACACATACCGGTACATTCACTCAGTCTTTAACACATACCGGTACATTCACTCAGTCTTTAACACATACCGGTACATTCACTCAGTCTTTAACACATACCAGGTACATTCACTCAGTCTTTAACACATACAGGTACATTCACTCAGTCTTTAACACATACCGGTACATTCACTCAGTCTTTAACACATACAGGTACATTCACTCAGTCTTTAACACATACCGGTACATTCACTCAGTCTTTAACAAATACTGGTACATTCACTCAGTCTTTAATACATACCGGTACATTCACTCAGTCTTTAACACATACCGGTACATTCACTCAGTCTTTAACACATACCGGTACATTCACTCAGTCTTTAACACATACCTGGTACATTCACTCAGTCTTTAACACATACCTGTACATTCATTCAGTCTTTTCTTTAACACATACCGGTACATTCACTCAGTCTTTAACACATACCGGTACATTCACTCAGTCTTTAACACATACCGGTACATTCACTCAGTCTTTAACACATACCGGTACATTCACTCAGTCTTTAACACATACCGGTACATTCACTCAGTCTTTAACACATACCGGTACATTCACTCAGTCTTTAACACATACCGGTACATTCACTCAGTCTTTAACACATACCGGTACATTCACTCAGTCTTTAACACATACCGGTACATTCACTCAGTCTTTAACACATACCGGTACATTCACTCAGTCTTTAACACATACCGGTACATTCACTCAGTCTTTAACACATACCGGTACATTCACTCAGTCTTTAACACATACCGGTACATTCACTCAGTCTTTAACACATACCGGTACATTCACTCAGTCTTTAACACATACCGGTACATTCACTCAGTCTTTAACACATACCGGACCGGTACATTCACTCAGTCTTTAACACATACCGGTACATTCACTCAGTCTTTAACACATACCGGTACATTCACTCAGTCTTTAACACATACAGGTACATTCACTCAGTCTTTAACACATACCGGTACATTCACTCAGTCTTTAACACATACCGGTACATTCACTCAGTCTTTAACACATACCAGGTACATTCACTCAGTCTTTAACACATACCGGTACATTCACTCAGTCTTTAACACATACCGGTACATTCACTCAGTCTTTAACACATACCGGTACATTCACTCAGTCTTTAACACATACCGGTACATTCACTCAGTCTTTAACACATACCGGTACATTCACTCAGTCTTTAACACATACCGGTACATTCACTCAGTCTTTAACACATACCGGTACATTCACTCAGTCTTTAACACATACCGGTACATTCACTCAGTCTTTAACACATACCGGTACATTCACTCAGTCTTACTTTAACACATACCGGTACATTCACTCAGTCTTTAACACATACCGGTACATTCACTCAGTCTTTAACACATACCGGTACATTCACTCAGTCTTTAACACATACCGGTACATTCACTCAGTCTTTAACACATACCGGTACATTCACTCAGTCTTTAACACATACCGGTACATTCACTCAGTCTTTAACACATACCGGTACATTCACTCAGTCTTTAACACATACCGGTACATTCACTCAGTCTTTAACACATACCGGTACATTCACTCAGTCTTTAACACATACCGGTACATTCACTCAGTCTTTAACACATACCGGTACATTCACTCAGTCTTTAACACATACCGGTACATTCACTCAGTCTTTAACACATACCGGTACATTCACTCAGTCTTTAACACATACCGGTACATTCACTCAGTCTTTAACACATACCGGTACATTCACTCAGTCTTTAACACATACAGGTACATTCACTCAGCTCAGTCTTTAACACATACCGGTACATTCACTCAGTCTTTAACACATACCTGGTACATTCACTCAGTCTTTAACACATACCGGTACATTCACTCAGTCTTTAACACATACCGGTACATTCACTCAGTCTTTAACACATACCGGTACATTCACTCAGTCTTTAACACATACCGGTACATTCACTCAGTCTTTAACACATACCGGTACATTCACTCAGTCTTTAACACATACCGGTACATTCACTCAGTCTTTAACACATACCGGTACATTCACTCAGTCTTTAACACATACCGGTACATTCACTCAGTCTTTAACACATACCGGTACATTCACTCAGTCTTTAACACATACCGGTACATTCACTCAGTCTTTAACACATACCGGTACATTCACTCAGTCTTTAACACATACCGGTACATTCACTCAGTCTTTAACACATACCGGTACATTCACTCAGTCTTTAACACATACCGGTACATTCACTCTCACTCAGTCTTTAACACATACCGGTACATTCACTCAGTCTTTAACACATACCGGTACATTCACTCAGTCTTTAACACATACCGGTACATTCACTCAGTCTTTAACACATACCGGTACATTCACTCAGTCTTTAACACATACAGGTACATTCACTCAGTCTTTAACACATACCGGTACATTCACTCAGTCTTTAACACATACCGGTACATTCACTCAGTCTTTAACACATACCGGTACATTCACTCAGTCTTTAACACATACAGGTACATTCACTCAGTCTTTAACACATACCGGTACATTCATTCAGTCTTTAACACATACCGGTACATTCACTCAGTCTTTAACACATACCGGTACATTCACTCAGTCTTTAACACATACCGGTACATTCACTCAGTCTTTAACACATACCGGTACATTCACTCAGTCTTTAACACATACCGGTACATTCACTCAGTCTTTATAACACATACCGGTACATTCACTCAGTCTTTAACACATACCGGTACATTCACTCAGTCTTTAACACATACCGGTACATTCACTCAGTCTTTAACACATACCGGTACATTCACTCAGTCTTTAACACATACCGGTACATTCACTCAGTCTTTAACACATACCGGTACATTCACTCAGTCTTTAACACATACCGGTACATTCACTCAGTCTTTAACACATACCGGTACATTCACTCAGTCTTTAACACATACCGGTACATTCACTCAGTCTTTAACACATACCGGTACATTCACTCAGTCTTTAACACATACAGGTACATTCACTCAGTCTTTAACACATACCGGTACATTCACTCAGTCTTTAACACATACCGGTACATTCACTCAGTCTTTAACACATACAGGTACATTCACTCAGTCTTTAAATCATACCGGTACATTCACTCAGTCTTTAACACATACCGGTACATTCACTCAGTCTAGTCTTTAACACATACCTGTACATTCACTCAGTCTTTAACACATACCGGTACATTCACTCAGTCTTTAACACATACAGGTACATTCACTCAGTCTTTAACACATACCGGTACATTCACTCAGTCTTTAACACATACCGGTACATTCACTCAGTCTTTAACACATACCGGTACATTCACTCAGTCTTTAACACATACCGGTACATTCACTCAGTCTTTAACACATACCGGTACATTCACTCAGTCTTTAACACATACCGGTACATTCACTCAGTCTTTAACACATACCGGTACATTCACTCAGTCTTTAACACATACCGGTACATTCACTCAGTCTTTAACACATACCGGTACATTCACTCAGTCTTTAACACATACCGGTACATTCACTCAGTCTTTAACACATACCGGTACATTCACTCAGTCTTTAACACATACCGGTACATTCACTCAGTCTTTAACACAACACATACCGGTACATTCACTCAGTCTTTAACACATACCGGTACATTCACTCAGTCTTTAACACATACCGGTACATTCACTCAGTCTTTAACACATACCGGTACATTCACTCAGTCTTTAACACATACCGGTACATTCACTCAGTCTTTAACACATACCGGTACATTCACTCAGTCTTTAACACATACCGGTACATTCACTCAGTCTTTAACACATACCAGGTACATTCACTCAGTCTTTAACACATACCGGTACATTCACTCAGTCTTTAACACATACCGGTACATTCACTCAGTCTTTAACACATACCGGTACATTCACTCAGTCTTTAACACATACCGGTACATTCACTCAGTCTTTAACACATACCGGTACATTCACTCAGTCTTTAACACATACCAGGTACATTCACTCAGTCTTTAACACATACCGGTACATTCACTCAGTCTTTAACACATACCGGTACATTACATTCACTCAGTCTTTAACACATACCGGTACATTCACTCAGTCTTTAACACATACCGGTACATTCACTCAGTCTTTAACACATACCGGTACATTCACTCAGTCTTTAACACATACCGGTACATTCACTCAGTCTTTAACACATACCGGTACATTCACTCAGTCTTTAACACATACCGGTACATTCACTCAGTCTTTAACACATACCGGTACATTCACTCAGTCTTTAACACATACAGGTACATTCACTCAGTCTTTAACACATACCGGTACATTCACTCAGTCTTTAACACATACCGGTACATTCACTCAGTCTTTAACACATACAGGTACATTCACTCAGTATTTAACACATACCGGTACATTCACTCAGTCTTTAACACATACCGGTACATTCACTCAGTCTTTAACACATACCGGTACATTCACTCAGTCTTTAACACATACCGGTACGTACATTCACTCAGTCTTTAACACATACCGGTACATTCACTCAGTCTTTAACACATACTGGTACATTCACTCAGTCTTTAACACATACCAGTACATTCACTCAGTCTTTAACACATACCGGTACATTCAATCAGTCTTTAACACATACCGGTACATTCACTCAGTCTTTAATACATACCGGTACATTCACTCAGTCTTTAACACATACCGGTACATTGACTCAGTCTTTAACACATACCGGTACATTCACTCAGTCTTTAACACATACAAGTACATTCACTCAGTCTTTAACACATACCGGTACATTCACTCAGTCTTTAACACATACCGGTACATTCACTCAGTCTTTAACACATACCGGTACATTCACTCAGTCTTTAACACATACCTGGTACATTCACTCAGTCTTTAACACATACCTGTACATTCACTCAGTCTTTAACACATACCGGTACATTCCATTCACTCAGTCTTTAACACATACCGGTACATTCACTCAGTCTTTAACACATACCGGTACATTCACTCAGTCTTTAACACATACCGGTACATTCACTCAGTCTTTAACACATACCGGTACATTCACTCAGTCTTTAACACATACCGGTACATTCACTCAGTCTTTAACACATACCGGTACATTCACTCAGTCTTTAACACATACAGGTACATTCACTCAGTCTTTAACACATACCGGTACATTCACTCAGTCTTTAACACATACCGGTACATTCACTCAGTCTTTAACACATACCGGTACATTCACTCAGTCTTTAACACATACCGGTACATTCACTCAGTCTTTAACACATACCGGTACATTCACTCAGTCTTTAACACATACCGGTACATTCACTCAGTCTTTAACACATACCGGTACATTCACTCAGTCTTTAACACATACCGGTACATTCACTCAGTCTTTAACACATACCGGACCGGTACATTCACTCAGTCTTTAACACATACCGGTACATTCACTCAGTCTTTAACACATACCGGTACATTCACTCAGTCTTTAACACATACCGGTACATTCACTCAGTCTTTAACACATACAGGTACATTCACTCAGTCTTTAACACATACCGGTACATTCACTCAGTCTTTAACACATACCGGTACATTCACTCAGTCTTTAACACATACCGGTACATTCACTCAGTCTTTAACACATACCGGTACATTCACTCAGTCTTTAACACATACCGGTACATTCACTCAGTCTTTAACACATACTGGTACATTCACTCAGTCTTTAACACATACCGGTACATTCACTCAGTCTTTAACACATACCGGTACATTCACTCAGTCTTTAACACATACCGGTACATTCACTCAGTCTTTAACACATACCGGTACATTCACTCAGTCTTTAACACATACCGGTACATTCACTCAGTCTTTATTTAACACATACCGGTACATTCACTCAGTCTTTAACACATACCGGTACATTCACTCAGTCTTTAACACATACCGGTACATTCACTCAGTCTTTAACACATACCGGTACATTCACTCAGTCTTTAACACATACCGGTACATTCACTCAGTCTTTAACACATACCGGTACATTCACTCAGTCTTTAACACATACCGGTACATTCACTCAGTCTTTAACACATACCGGTACATTCACTCAGTCTTTAACACATACCGGTACATTCACTCAGTCTTTAACACATACCGTACATTCACTCAGTCTTTAACACATACCGGTACATTCACTCAGTCTTTAACACATACCGGTACATTCACTCAGTCTTTAACACATACAGGTACATTCACTCAGTCTTTAACACATACCGGTACATTCACTCAGTCTTTAACACATACCGGTACATTCACTCTCAGTCTTTAACACATACCGGTACATTCACTCAGTCTTTAACACATACCGGTACATTCACTCAGTCTTTAACACATACCGGTACATTCACTCAGTCTTTAACACATACCGGTACATTCACTCAGTCTTTAACACATACCGGTACATTCACTCAGTCTTTAACACATACCGGTACATTCACTCAGTCTTTAACACATACCGGTACATTCACTCAGTCTTTAACACATACCGGTACATTCACTCAGTCTTTAACACATACCGGTACATTCACTCAGTCTTTAACACATACCGGTACATTCACTCAGTCTTTAACACATACCGGTACATTCACTCAGTCTTTAACACATACCGGTACATTCACTCAGTCTTTAACACATACCGGTACATTCACTCAGTCTTTAACACATACCGGTACATTCACTCAGTCTTTAACACATACCGGTACATTCACTCAGTCTAGTCTTTAACACATACCGGTACATTCACTCAGTCTTTAACACATACCGGTACATTCACTCAGTCTTTAACACATACCGGTACATTCACTCAGTCTTTAACACATACCGGTACATTCACTCAGTCTTTAACACATACCGGTACATTCACTCAGTCTTTAACACATACCGGTACATTCACTCAGTCTTTAACACATACCGGTACATTCACTTCAGTCTTTAACACATACCGGTACATTCACTCAGTCTTTAACACATACCGGTACATTCACTCAGTCTTTAACACATACCGGTACATTCACTCAGTCTTTAACACATACCGGTACATTCACTCAGTCTTTAACACATACCGGTACATTCACTCAGTCTTTAACACATACCGGTACATTCACTCAGTCTTTAACACATACCGGTACATTCACTCAGTCTTTAACACATACCGGTACGGTACATTCATTCAGTCTTTAACACATACCGGTACATTCACTCAGTCTTTAACACATACCGGTACATTCACTCAGTCTTTAACACATACCGGTACATTCACTCAGTCTTTAACACATACCGGTACATTCACTCAGTCTTTAACACATACCGGTACATTCACTCAGTCTTTAACACATACCGGTACATTCACTCAGTCTTTAACACATACCGGTACATTCACTCAGTCTTTAACACATACCGGTACATTCACTCAGTCTTTAACACATACTGGTACATTCACTCAGTCTTTAACACATACCGGTACATTCACTCAGTCTTTAACACATACCGGTACATTTACTCAGTCTTTAACACATACCGGTACATTCACTTCAGTCTTTAACACATACCTGGTACATTCACTCAGTCTTTAACACATACCGGTACATTCACTTCAGTCTTTAACACATACCGGTACATTCACTCAGTCTTTAACACATACCGGTACGGTACATTCACTCAGTCTTTAACACATACCGGTACATTCACTCAGTCTTTAACACATACCGGTACATTCACTCAGTCTTTAACACATACCGGTACATTCACTCAGTCTTTAACACATACCGGTACATTCACTCAGTCTTTAACACATACCGGTACATTCACTCAGTCTTTAACACATACCGGTACATTCACTCAGTCTTTAACACATACCGGTACATTCACTCAGTCTTTAACACATACCGGTACATTCACTCAGTCTTTAACACATACCGGTACATTCACTCAGTCTTTAACACATACCGGTACATTCACTCAGTCTTTAACACATACCGGTACATTCACTCAGTCTTTAACACATACCGGTACATTCACTCAGTCTTTAACACATACCGGTACATTCACTCAGTCTTTAACACATACCGGTACATTCACTCAGTCTTTAACACATACCGGTACGGTACATTCACTCAGTCTTTAACACATACCGGTACATTCACTCAGTCTTTAACACATACCGGTACATTCACTCAGTCTTTAACACATACCGGTACATTCACTCAGTCTTTAACACATACCGGTACATTCACTCAGTCTTTAACACATACCGGTACATTCACTCAGTCTTTAACACATACCGGTACATTCACTCAGTCTTTAACACATACCGGTACATTCACTCAGTCTTTAACACATACCGGTACATTCACTCAGTCTTTAACACATACCGGTACATTCACTCAGTCTTTAACACATACCGGTACATTCACTCAGTCTTTAACACATACAGGTACATTCACTCAGTCTTTAACACATACCGGTACATTCACTCAGTCTTTAACACATACAGGTACATTCACTCAGTCTTTAACACATACCGGTACATTCACTCAGTCTTTAACACATACCGGTAGTACATTCACTCAGTCTTTAACACATACCGGTACATTCACTCAGTCTTTAACACATACCGGTACATTCACTCAGTCTTTAACACATACCGGTACATTCACTCAGTCTTTAACACATACCGGTACATTCACTCAGTCTTTAACACATACCGGTACATTCACTCAGTCTTTAACACATACCGGTACATTCACTCAGTCTTTAACACATACCGGTACATTCACTCAGTCTTTAACACATACCGGTACATTCACTCAGTCTTTAACACATACCGGTACATTCACTCAGTCTTTAACACATACCGGTACATTCACTCAGTCTTTAACACATACCGGTACATTCACTCAGTCTTTAACACATACCGGTACATTCACTCAGTCTTTAACACATACCGGTACATTCACTCAGTCTTTAACACATACCGGTACATTCACTCAGTCTTTAACACATACCGGTACATTCACTCAGTCTCTTTAACACATACCGGTACATTCACTCAGTCTTTAACACATACCGGTACATTCACTCAGTCTTTAACACATACCGGTACATTCACTCAGTCTTTAACACATACCGGTACATTCACTCAGTCTTTAACACATACCGGTACATTCACTCAGTCTTTAACACATACCGGTACATTCACTCAGTCTTTAACACATACCGGTACATTCACTCAGTCTTTAACACATACCGGTACATTCACTCAGTCTTTAACACATACCGGTACATTCACTCAGTCTTTAACACATACCGGTACATTCACTCAGTCTTTAACACATACCGGTACATTCACTCAGTCTTTAACACATACCGGTACATTCACTCAGTCTTTAACACATACCGGTACATTCACTCAGTCTTTACTTTAACACATACCTGGTACATTCACTCAGTCTTTAACACATACCGGTACATTCACTCAGTCTTTAACACATACCGGTACATTCACTCAGTCTTTAACACATAACCGGTACATTCACTCAGTCTTTAACACATACCGGTACATTCACTCAGTCTTTAACACATACCGGTACATTCACTCAGTCTTTAACACATACCGTACATTCACTCAGTCTTTAACACATACCGGTACATTCACTCAGTCTTTAACACATACCGGTACATTCACTCAGTCTTTAACACATACCGGTACATTCACTCAGTCTTTAACACATACCGGTACATTCACTCAGTCTTTAACACATACCGGTACATTCACTCAGTCTTTAACACATACCGGTACATTCACTCAGTCTTTAACACATACCGGTACATTCACTCAGTCTTTAACACATACCGGTACATTCACTCAGTCTTTAACACATACCGGTACCGGTACATTCACTCAGTCTTTAACACATACCGGTACATTCACTCAGTCTTTAACACATACAGGTACATTCACTCAGTCTTTAACACATACCGGTACATTCACTCAGTCTTTAACACATACCGGTACATTCACTCAGTCTTTAACACATACCGGTACATTCACTCAGTCTTTAACACATACCGGTACATTCACTCAGTCTTTAACACATACCGGTACATTCACTCAGTCTTTAACACATACCGGTACATTCACTCAGTCTTTAACACATACCGGTACATTCACTCAGTCTTTAACACATACCGGTACATTCACTCAGTCTTTAACACATACCGGTACATTCACTCAGTCTTTAACACATACCGGTACATTCACTCAGTCTTTAACACATACCGGTACATTCACTCAGTCTTTAACACATACCGGTACATTCACTCAGTCTTTAACACATACCGGTACATTCACATTCACTCAGTCTTTAACACATACCGGTACATTCACTCAGTCTTTAACACATACAGGTACATTCACTCAGTCTTTAACACATACCGGTACATTCACTCAGTCTTTAACACATACCGGTACATTCACTCAGTCTTTAACACATACCGGTACATTCACTCAGTCTTTAACACATACCGGTACATTCACTCAGTCTTTAACACATACCGGTACATTCACTCAGTCTTTAACACATACCGGTACATTCACTCAGTCTTTAACACATACCGGTACATTCACTCAGTCTTTAACACATACCGGTACATTCACTCAGTCTTTAACACATACCGGTACATTCACTCAGTCTTTAACACATACCGGTACATTCACTCAGTCTTTAACACATACCGGTACATTCACTCAGTCTTTAACACATACATACCGGAACATTCACTCAGTCTTTAACACATACCGGTACATTCACTCAGTCTTTAACACATACCGGTACATTCACTCAATCTTTAACAAATACCGGTACATTCACTCAGTCTTTAACACATACCGGTACATTCACTCAGTCTTTAACACATACCGGTACATTCACTCAGTCTTTAACACATACCGGTACATTCACTCAGTCTTTAACACATACCGGTACATTCACTCAGTCTTTAACACATACAGGTACATTCACTCAGTCTTTAACACATACCGGTACATTCACTCAGTCTTTAACACATACCGGTACATTCACTCAGTCTTTAACACATACCGGTACATTCACTCAGTCTTTAACACATACCGGTACATTCACTCAGTCTTTAACACATACCGGTACATTCACTCAGTCTTTAACACATACCGGTACATTCACTCAGTCTTTAACACATACAAGTACATTCACTCAGTCTTTAACACATACCATACAGGTACATTCACTCAGTCTTTAACACATACCGGTACATTCACTCAGTCTTTAACACATACCAGTACATTCACTCAGTCTTTAAATCATACCGGTACATTCACTCAGTCTTTAACACATACCGGTACATTCACTCAGTCTTTAACACATAACGGTACATTCACTCAGTCATCAACACATACCGATACATTCACTCAGTCTTTAAGAAATACCGATACATTCACTCAGTCTTTAACACATACCAGTACATTTACTCAGTCTTTAACTCATACCGGAACATTCACTCAGTCTTTAACACATACCGGTACATTCACTCAGTCTTTAACACATACCGGTACATTGACTCAGTCTTTAACACATTCCGGTACATTCACTCAGTTTTTAACACATACCGGTACATTCACTCAATCTTTAACAAATACCGGTACATTCACTCAGTCTTTAACACATACCGGTACAACATTCACTCAGTCTTTAACACATACCGGTACATTCACTCAGTCTTTAACACATACCGGTACATTCACTCAGTCTTTAACACATACAAGTACATTCACTCAGTCTTTAACACATACAGGTACATTCACTCAGTCTTTAACACATACCGGTACATTCACTCAGTCTTTAACACATACCGGTACATTTTCTCAGTCTTTAACACATACCGGTACATTCACTCAGTCTTTAACACATACCGGTACATTCACTCTTTAAGAAATACCGGTACATTCACTCAGTCTTCAACACATACCGGTACATTCACTCAGTCTTTAACACATACCGGTACATTCACTCAGTCTTTAACACATACCGGTACATTCACTCAGTCTTTAACACATACCGATACATTCACTCAGTCTTTAAGAAGTACTGGTACATTCACTCAGTCTTTAACAGATACCGGTACATTCACTCAGTCTTTAACACATACTGGTACATTCACTCAGTCTAGTCTTTAACAAATACCGGTACATTCACTCAGTCTTTAACACATACAAGTACATTCACTCAGTCTTTAACACATACAGGTACATTCACTCAGTCTTTAACACATACCGGTACATTCACTCAGTCTTTAACACATACCGGTACATTTACTCAGTCTTTAACACATACCGGTACATTCACTCAGTCTTTAACACATACCGGTACATTCACTCAGTCTTTAACAAATACCGGTACATTCATTCAGTCTTTAACGCATACCGGTACATTCACTCAGTCTTTAACACATACCGGTACATTCACTCAGTCTGTAACAAATACCGGTACATTCACTCAGTCTTTAACACATACCGGTACATTCAGTCTTTAACACATACCAGTACATTTACTCAGTCTTTAAATCATACCTGTACATTCACTCAGTCTTTATCACATACCGGTACATTCACTCAGTTTTTAACACCTACATGTACATTCACTCAGTCTTTAACAAATACCGGTACATTCATTCAGTCTTTAACACATACAGGAACATTCACTCAGTCTTTAACACATACCGGTACATTCACTCAGTCTTTAACACATACCGGTACATTCACAAAATCTTTAACACATATCGGTACATTCACTCAGGTTTTAACACATACAAATACATTCACTCAGGCTTTAACACATACCGGAACATTCACTCAGTCTTTAACACATACCGGTACATTCAATCAGTCTTTAACACATACCGGTACATTCACTCAGTCTTTAACACATACCGGTACATTCACTCAGTCTTTAACACATACCGGTACATTGACTCAGTCTTTAACACATACCGGTACATTCACTCAGTCTTTAACACATACAAGTACATTCACTCAGTCTTTAACACATACAGGTACATTCACTCAGTCTTTAACACATACCGGTACATTCATTCAGTCTTTAACACATACCAGTACATTTACTCAGTCTTTAAATCATACCGGTACATTCACTCAGTCTTTATCACATACCGGTACATTCACTCAGTTTTTAACACCTACATGTACATTCACTCAGTCTTTAACACATACCGGTACATTCATTCAGTCTTTAACACATACCGGTACATTCACTCAGTCTTTAACACATACCGGTACATTCACTCAGTCTGTAACAATACCGGTACATTCACTCAGTCTTTAACACATACTGGTACATTCACTCAGTCTTTAACACATACCGGTACATTCATTCAGTCTTTAACACATACAGGAACATTCACTCAGTCTTTAACACATACCGGTACATTCACTCAGTCTTTAACACATACCGGTACATTCACAAAGTCTTTAACACATATCGGTACATTCACTCAGGTTTTAACACATACAAATACATTCACTCAGGCTTTAACACATACCGGAACATTCACTCAGTCTTTAACACATACCGGTACATTCAATCAGTCTTTAACACATACCGGTACATTGACTCAGTCTTTAACACATTCCGGTACATTCACTCAGTCTTTAACACATATCGGTACATTCACTCAGTCTTTAACACATACTGGTACATTCACTCAGTCTTTAACACATACCGGTACATTCATTCAGTCTTTAACACATACAGGAACATTCACTCAGTCTTTAACACATACCGGTACATTCACTCAGTCTTTAACACATACCGGTACATTCACAAAGTCTTTAACACATATCGGTACATTCACTCAGGTTTTAACACATACAAATACATTCACTCAGGCTTTAACACATACCGGAACATTCACTCAGTCTTTAACACATACCGGTACATTCAATAAGTCTTTAACACATACCGGTACATTGACTCAGTCTTTAACACATTCCGGTACATTCACTCAGTCTTTAACACATATCGGTACATTCACTCAATCTTTAACAAATACCGGTACATTCACTCAGTCTTTAACACATACCGGTACATTCACTCATTCTTTAACACATACCGGTACATTCACTCAGTCATCAACACATACCGATACATTCACTCAGTCTTTAATACATACCGGTACATTCACTCAGTCTTTAACAGGTACCGGTACATTCACTCAGTCTTTAATACATACCGGTACATTCACTCAGTCTTTAACACATACCGGTACATTCACTCAGTCTTTAACACATACAAGTACATTCACTCAGTCTTTAACACATACAGGTACATTCACTCAGTCTTTAACACATACAGGTACATTCACTCAGTCTTTAACACATACCGGTACATTCACTCAGTCTTTAACACATACCGGTACATTCACTCAGTCTTTAACACATACAGGTACATTCACTCAGTATTTAACACATACCGGTACATTCATTCAGTCTTTAACACATACAGGAACATTCACTCAGTCTTTAACACATACCGGTACATTCACTCAGTCTTTAACACATACCGGTACATTCTCTCAGTCTTTAATACATACCGGTACATTCACTCAGTCTTCAACACATACCGGTACATTCACTCAGTCTTTTACAAATACCGGTACATTCATTCAGTCTTTAACACATACCGGTACATTCACTCAGTCTTTAACACATACCGGTACATTCACTCAGTCTTTAACACATACCGGTACATTCACTCAGTCTTTAACACATACCGGTACATTTTCTCAGTCTTTAACACATACCGGTACATTCACTCAGTCTTTAACACATACCGGTACATTCACTCTTTAAGAAATACCGGTACATTCACTCAGTCTTCAACACATACCGGTAAATTCACTCAGTCTTTAACACATACCGGTACATTCACTCAGTCATCAACACATACCGATACATTCACTCAGTCTTTAAGAAGTACCGGTACATTCACTCAGTCTTTAATACATACCGGTACATTCACTCAGTCTTTAACAGGTACAGGTACATTCACTCAGTCTTTAACACATACCGGTACATTCATTCAGTCTTTAACACATACCAGTACATTTACTCAGTCTTTAAATCATACCGGTACATTCACTCAGTCTTTATCACATACCGGTACATTCACTCAGTTTTTAACACCTACATGTACATTCACTCAGTCTTTAACACATACCGGTACATTCATTCAGTCTTTAACACATACAGGAACATTCACTCAGTCTTTAACACATACCGGTACATTCACTCAGTCTTTAACAAATACTGGTACATTCATTCAGTCTATAATACATACCGGTACATTCACTCAGTCTTTAACACATACCGGTACATTCACTCAGTCTGTAACAATACCGGTACATTCAATCAGTCTTTAACACATACTGGTACATTCACTCAGTCTTTAACACATACCGGTACATTCATTCAGTCTTTAACACATACAGGAACATTCACTCAGTCTTTAACACATACCGGTACATTCACTCAGTCTTTAACACATACCGGTACATTCACAAAGTCTTTAACACATATCGGTACATTCACTCAGGTTTTAACACATACAAATACATTCACTCAGGCTTTAACACATACCGGTACATTCATTCAGTCTTTAACACATACCGGTACATTCACTCTTTAAGAAATACCGGTACATTCACTCAGTCTTCAACACATACCGGTACATTCACTCAGTCTTTAACACATACCGGTACATTCACTCAGTCATCAACACATACCGATACATTCACTCAATCTTTAAGAAGTACCGGTACATTCACTCAGTCTTTAATACATACCGGTACATTCACTCAGTCTTTAACAGGTACCGGTACATTCACTCAGTCTTTAATACATACCGGTACATTCACTCAGTCTTTAACACATTCCGGTACATTCACTCAGTCTTTAACACATACCGGTACATTCACTCAGTCTTTAACACATACAGGTACATTCACTCAGTATTTAACACATACCGGTACATTCATTCAGTCTTTAACACATACAGGAACATTCATTCAGTCTTTAACACATACCGGTACATTCACTCAGTCTTTAACACATACCGGTACATTCACTCAGTCTTTAATACATACCGGTACATTCACTCAGTCTTCAACACATACTGGTACATTCACTCAGTCTTTTACAAATACCGGTACATTCATTCAGTCTTTAACACATACCGGTACATTCACTCAGTCTTTAACACATACAGGTACATTCACTCAGTATGTAACAAATACCGGTATACTCACTCAGTCTTTAACATATACCGGTACATTAACTCAGTCTTTAACACATACCGGTACATTCACTCAGTCTTTAACACATACCGGTACATTCACTCAGTCTTTAATACATACCGGTACATTCACTCAGTCTTTAACACATACCGGTACATTCATTCAGTCTTTAACACATACTGGTACATTCACTCAGTCTTTAATAACACATACCGGTACATTCACTCAGTCTTTAACACATACAAATACATTCACTCAGTCTTTAACACATACAGGTACATTCACTCAGTCTTTAACACATACCGGTACATTCACTCAGTCTTTAACACATACCGGTACATTTACTCAGTCTTTAACACATACCGGTACATTCACTCAGTATGTAACAAATACCGGTACATTCACTCAGTCTTTAACACATACCGGTACATTCACTCAGTCTTTAACACATAACGGTACATTCACTCAGTCATCAACACATACCGATACATTCACTCAGTCTTTAAGAAATACCGATACATTCACTCAGTCTTTAACACATACCAGTACATTTACTCAGTCTTTAACTCATACCGGAACATTCACTCAGTCTTTAACACATACCGGTACATTCACTCAGTCTTTAACACATACCGGTACATTGACTCAGTCTTTAACACATTCCGGTACATTCACTCTTTAAGAAATACCGGTACATTCACTCAGTCTTCAACACATACCGGTAAATTCACTCAGTCTTTAACACATACCGGTACATTCACTCAGTCATCAACACATACCGATACATTCACTCAGTCTTTAAGAAGTACCGGTACATTCACTCAGTCTTTAATACATACCGGTACATTCACTCAGTCTTTAACAGGTACAGGTACATTCACTCAGTCTTTAACACATACCGGTACATTCATTCAGTCTTTAAATCATACCGGTACATTCACTCAGTCTTTATCACATACCGGTACATTCACTCAGATTTTAACACCTACATGTACATTCACTCAGTCTTTAACACATACCGGTACATTCATTCAGTCTTTAACACATACAGGAACATTCACTCAGTCTTTAACAAATACTGGTACATTCATTCAGTCTATAATACATACCGGTACATTCACTCAGTCTTTAACACATACCGGTACATTCACTCAGTCTTTAACACATAACGGTACATTCACTCAGTCATCAACACATACCGATACATTCACTCAGTCTTTAAGAAATACCGATACATTCACTCAGTCTTTAACACATACCAGTACATTTACTCAGTCTTTAACTCATACCGGAACATTCACTCAGTCTTTAACACATACCGGTACATTCACTCAGTCTTTAACACATACCGGTACATTGACTCAGTCTTTAACACATTCCGGTACATTCACTCAGTTTTTAACACATACCGGTACATTCACTCAATCTTTAACAAATACCGGTACATTCACTCAGTCTTTAACACATACCGGTACATTCACTCAGTCTTTAACACATACCGGTACATTCACTCAGTCTTTAACACATACCGGTACATTCACTCAGTCTTTAACACATACAAGTACATTCACTCAGTCTTTAACACATACAGGTACATTCACTCAGTCTTTAACACATACCGGTACATTCACTCAGTCTTTAACACATACCGTACCGGTACATTTTCTCAGTCTTTAACACATACCGGTACATTCACTCAGTCTTTAACACATACCGGTACATTCACTCTTTAAGAAATACCGGTACATTCACTCAGTCTTCAACACATACCGGTACATTCACTCAGTCTTTAACACATACCGGTACATTCACTCAGTCTTTAACACATACCGGTACATTCACTCAGTCTTTAACACATACCGATACATTCACTCAGTCTTTAAGAAGTACTGGTACATTCACTCAGTCTTTAACAGATACCGGTACATTCACTCAGTCTTTAACACATACTGGTACATTCACTCAGTCTTTAACAAATACCGGTACATTCACTCAGTCTTTAACACATACAAGTACATTCACTCAGTCTTTAACACATACAGGTACATTCACTCAGTCTTTAACACATACCGGTACATTCACTCAGTCTTTAACACATACCGGTACATTTACTCAGTCTTTAACACATACCGGTACATTCACTCAGTCTTTAACACATACCGGTACATTCACTCAGTCTTTAACAAATACCGGTACATTCATTCAGTCTTTAACGCATACCGGTACATTCACTCAGTCTTTAACACATACCGGTACATTCACTCAGTCTGTAACAAATACCGGTACATTCACTCAGTCTTTAACACATACCGGTACATTCATTCAGTCTTTAACACATACCGGTACATTCACTCAGTCTTTAACAAATACCGGTACATTCATTCAGTCTTTAACACATACCGGTACAATCACTCAGTCTTTAACACATACCGGTACATTCACTCAGTCTGTAACAAATACCGGTACATTCACTCAGTCTTTAACACATACCGATACATTCACTCAGTCTTTAACACATACCGGTACATTCCCTCAGTCTTTAACATATACCGGTACATTCACTCAGTTTTAACACATAACGGTACATTCACTCAGTCTTTAACACATACCGGTACATTCACTCAGTCTTTAACACATACCGGTACATTCACTCAGTCTTTAACACATACCGGTACATTCACTCAGTATTTAACACATACCGGTACATTCACTTAGTCTTTAACAAATACCGGTACATTCATTCAGTCTTTAACACATACTGGTACATTCACTCAGTCTTTAACACATACCGGTACATTCACTCAGTCTTTAACACATACAGGTACATTCACTCAGTCTTTAACACATACAGGTACATTCACTCAGTCTTTAACACATACCGGTCCATTCACTCAGTCTTTAACAAATACCGGTACATTCATTCAGTCTTTAACACATACTGGTACATTCACTCAGTCTTTAACACATACCGGTACATTCACTCTTTAAGAAATACCGGTACATTCACTCAGTCTTCAACACATACCGGTACATTCACTCAGTCTTTAACACATACCGGTACATTCACTCAGTCATCAACACATACCGATACATTCACTCAATCTTTAAGAAGTACCGGTACATTCACTCAGTCTTTAATACATACCGGTACATTCACTCAGTCTTTAACAGGTACCGGTACATTCACTCAGTCTTTAATACATACCGGTACATTCACTCAGTCTTTAACACATTCCGGTACATTCACTCAGTCTTTAACACATACCGGTACATTCACTCAGTCTTTAACACATACAGGTACATTCACTCAGTATTTAACACATACCGGTACATTCATTCAGTCTTTAACACATACAGGAACATTCATTCAGTCTTTAACACATACCGGTACATTCACTCAGTCTTTAACACATACCGGTACATTCACTCAGTCTTTAATACATACCGGTACATTCACTCAGTCTTCAACACATACTGGTACATTCACTCAGTCTTTTACAAATACCGGTACATTCATTCAGTCTTTAACACATACCGGTACATTCACTCAGTCTTTAACACATACAGGTACATTCACTCAGTATGTAACAAATACCGGTATACTCACTCAGTCTTTAATTTAACATATACCGGTACATTAACTCAGTCTTTAACACATACCGGTACATTCACTCAGTCTTTAACACATACCGGTACATTCACTCAGTCTTTAATACATACCGGTACATTCACTCAGTCTTTAACACATACCGGTACATTCATTCAGTCTTTAACACATACTGGTACATTCACTCAGTCTTTAACACATACCGGTACATTCACTCAGTCTTTAACACATACAAATACATTCACTCAGTCTTTAACACATACAGGTACATTCACTCAGTCTTTAACACATACCGGTACATTCACTCAGTCTTTAACACATACCGGTACATTTACTCAGTCTTTAACACATACCGGTACATTCACTCAGTCTTTAACACATACAAGTACATTCACTCAGTCTTTAACACATACAGGTACATTCACTCAGTATGTAACAAATACCGGTATACTCACTCAGTCTTTAACATATACCGGTACATTAACTCAGTCTTTAACACATACCGGTACATTCACTCAGTCTTTAACACATACCGGTACATTCACTCAGTCTTTAATACATACCGGTACATTCACTCAGTCTTTAACACATACCGGTACATTCATTCAGTCTTTAACACATACTGGTACATTCACTCAGTCTTTAACACATACCGGTACATTCACTCAGTCTTTAACACATACAAATACATTCACTCAGTCTTTAACACATACAGGTACATTCACTCAGTCTTTAACACATACCGGTACATTCACTCAGTCTTTAACACATACCGGTACATTTACTCAGTCTTTAACACATACCGGTACATTCACTCAGTCTTTAACACATACAAGTACATTCACTCAGTCTTTAACACATACCGGTACATTCACTCAGTCATCAACACATACCGATACATTCACTCAATCTTTAAGAAGTACCGGTACATTCACTCAGTCTTTAATACATACCGGTACATTCACTCAGTCTTTAACAGGTACCGGTACATTCACTCAGTCTTTAATACATACCGGTACATTCACTCAGTCTTTAACACATTCCGGTACATTCACTCAGTCTTTAACACATACCGGTACATTCACTCAGTCTTTAACACATACAGGTACATTCACTCAGTATTTAACACATACCGGTACATTCATTCAGTCTTTAACACATACAGGAACATTCATTCAGTCTTTAACACATACCGGTACATTCACTCAGTCTTTAACACATACCGGTACATTCACTCAGTCTTTAATACATACCGGTACATTCACTCAGTCTTCAACACATACTGGTACATTCACTCAGTCTTTTACAAATACCGGTACATTCATTCAGTCTTTAACACATACCGGTACATTCACTCAGTCTTTAACACATACAGGTACATTCACTCAGTATGTAACAAATACCGGTATACTCACTCAGTCTTTAACATATCATATACCGGTACATTAACTCAGTCTTTAACACATACCGGTACATTCACTCAGTCTTTAACACATACCGGTACATTCACTCAGTCTTTAATACATACCGGTACATTCACTCAGTCTTTAACACATACCGGTACATTCATTCAGTCTTTAACACATACTGGTACATTCACTCAGTCTTTAACACATACCGGTACATTCACTCAGTCTTTAACACATACAAATACATTCACTCAGTCTTTAACACATACAGGTACATTCACTCAGTCTTTAACACATACCGGTACATTCACTCAGTCTTTAACACATACCGGTACATTTACTCAGTCTTTAACACATACCGGTACATTCACTCAGTCTTTAACACATACAAGTACATTCACTCAGTCTTTAACACATACAGGTACATTCACTCAGTCTTTAACACATACCGGTACATTCACTCAGTCTTTAACACATACCGGTACATTTTCTCAGTCCAGTCTTTAACACATACCGGTACATTCACTCAGTCTTTAACACATACCGGTACATTCACTCTTTAAGAAATACCGGTACATTCACTCAGTCTTCAACACATACCGGTACATTCACTCAGTCTTTAACACATACCGGTACATTCACTCAGTCTTTAACACATACCGGTACATTCACTCAGTCTTTAACACATACCGATACATTCACTCAGTCTTTAAGAAGTACTGGTACATTCACTCAGTCTTTAACAGATACCGGTACATTCACTCAGTCTTTAACACATACTGGTACATTCACTCAGTCTGTAACAAATACCGGTACATTCACTCAGTCTTTAACACATACCGATACATTCACTCAGTCTTTAACACATACCGGTACATTCCCTCAGTCTTTAACATATACCGGTACATTCACTCAGTTTTAACACATAACGGTACATTCACTCAGTCTTTAACACATACCGGTACATTCACTCAGTCTTTAACACATACCGGTACATTCACTCAGTCTTTAACACATACCGGTACATTCCCTCAGTCTTTAACATATACCGGTACATTCACTCAGTCTTTAACACATAACGGTACATTCACTCAGTCTTTAACACATACCGGTACATTCACTCAGTCTTTAACACATACCGGTACATTCACTCAGTCTTTAACACATACCGGTACATTCACTCAGTCTTTAACTCATACCGGAACATTCACTCAGTCTTTAACACATACCGGTACATTCACTCAGTCTTTAACACATACCGGTACATTGACTCAGTCTTTAACACATTCCGGTACATTCACTCTTTAAGAAATACCGGTACATTCACTCAGTCTTCAACACATACCGGTAAATTCACTCAGTCTTTAACACATACCGGTACATTCACTCAGTCATCAACACATACCGATACATTCACTCAGTCTTTAATACATACCGGTACATTCACTCAGTCTTTAACAGGTACAGGTACATTCACTCAGTCTTTAACACATACCGGTACATTCATTCAGTCTTTAACACATACCAGTACATTTACTCAGTCTTTAAATCATACCGGTACATTCACTCAGTCTTTATCACATACCGGTACATTCACTCAGTTTTTAACACCTACATGTACATTCACTCAGTCTTTAACACATACCGGTACATTCATTCAGTCTTTAACACATACAGGAACATTCACTCAGTCTTTAACAAATACTGGTACATTCATTCAGTCTATAATACATACCGGTACATTCACTCAGTCTTTAACACATACCGGTACATTCACTCAGTCTTTAACACATAACGGTACATTCACTCAGTCATCAACACATACCGATACATTCACTCAGTCTTTAAGAAATACCGATACATTCACTCAGTCTTTAACACATACCAGTACATTTACTCAGTCTTTAACTCATACCGGAACATTCACTCAGTCTTTAACACATACCGGTACATTCACTCAGTCTTTAACACATACCGGTACATTGACTCAGTCTTTAACACATTCCGGTACATTCACTCAGTTTTTAACACATACCAGTACATTCACTCAATCTTTAACAAATACCGGTACATTCACTCAGTCTTTAACACATACCGGTACATTCACTCAGTCTTTAACACATACCGGTACATTCACTCAGTCTTTAACACATACCGGTACATTCACTCAGTCTTTAACACATACAAGTACATTCACTCAGTCTTTAACACATACAGGTACATTCACTCAGTCTTTAACACATACCGGTACATTCACTCAGTCTTTAACACATACCGGTACATTTTCTCAGTCTTTAACACATACCGGTACATTCACTCAGTCTTTAACACATACCGGTACATTCACTCTTTAAGAAATACCGGTACATTCACTCAGTCTTCAACACATACCGGTACATTCACTCAGTCTTTAACACATACCGGTACAGTACATTCACTCAGTCTTTAACACATACCGGTACATTCACTCAGTCTTTAACACATACCGATACATTCACTCAGTCTTTAAGAAGTACTGGTACATTCACTCAGTCTTTAACAGATACCGGTACATTCACTCAGTCTTTAACACATACTGGTACATTCACTCAGTCTTTAACAAATACCGGTACATTCACTCAGTCTTTAACACATACAAGTACATTCACTCAGTCTTTAACACATACAGGTACATTCACTCAGTCTTTAACACATACCGGTACATTCACTCAGTCTTTAACACATACCGGTACATTTACTCAGTCTTTAACACATACCGGTACATTCACTCAGTCTTTAACACATACCGGTACATTCACTCAGTCTTTAACAAATACCGGTACATTCATTCAGTCTTTAACGCATACCGGTACATTCACTCAGTCTTTAACACATACCGGTACATTCACTCAGTCTGTAACAAATACCGGTACATTCACTCAGTCTTTAACACATACCGGTACATTCATTCAGTCTTTAACACATACCGGTACATTCACTCAGTCTTTAACAAATACCGGTACATTCATTCAGTCTTTAACACATACCGGTACAATCACTCAGTCTTTAACACATACCGGTACATTCACTCAGTCTGTAACAAATACCGGTACATTCACTCAGTCTTTAACACATACCGATACATTCACTCAGTCTTTAACACATACCGGTACATTCCCTCAGTCTTTAACATATACCGGTACATTCACTCAGTTTTAACACATAACGGTACATTCACTCAGTCTTTAACACATACCGGTACATTCACTCAGTCTTTAACACATACCGGTACATTCACTCAGTCTTTAACACATACCGGTACATTCACTCAGTATTTATCACATACCGGTACATTCACTTAGTCTTTAACAAATACCGGTACATTCATTCAGTCTTTAACACATACTGGTACATTCACTCAGTCTTTAACACATACCGGTACATTCACTCAGTCTTTAACACATACAGGTACATTCACTCAGTCTTTAACACATACAGGTACATTCACTCAGTCTTTAACACATACCGGTCCATTCACTCAGTCTTTAACAAATACCGGTACATTCATTCAGTCTTTAACACATACTGGTACATTCACTCAGTCTTTAACACATACCGGTACATTCACTCAGTCTTTAACACATTCCGGTACATTCACTCAGTCTTTAACACATACCGGTACATTCACTCAGTCTTTAACACATACAGGTACATTCACTCAGTATTTAACACATACCGGTACATTCATTCAGTCTTTAACACATACAGGAACATTCATTCAGTCTTTAACACATACCGGTACATTCACTCAGTCTTTAACACATACCGGTACATTCACTCAGTCTTTAATACATACCGGTACATTCACTCAGTCTTCAACACATACTGGTACATTCACTCAGTCTTTTACAAATACCGGTACATTCATTCAGTCTTTAACACATACCGGTACATTCACTCAGTCTTTAACACATACAGGTACATTCACTCAGTATGTAACAAATACCGGTATACTCACTCAGTCTTTAACATATACCGGTACATTAACTCAGTCTTTAACACATACCGGTACATTCACTCAGTCTTTAACACATACCGGTACATTCACTCAGTCTTTAATACATACCGGTACATTCACTCAGTCTTTAACACATACCGGTACATTCATTCAGTCTTTAACACATACTGGTACATTCACTCAGTCTTTAACACATACCGGTACATTCACTCAGTCTTTAACACATACAAATACATTCACTCAGTCTTTAACACATACAGGTACATTCACTCAGTCTTTAACACATACCGGTACATTCACTCAGTCTTTAACACATACCGGTACATTTACTCAGTCTTTAACACATACCGGTACATTCACTCAGTCTTTAACACATACAAGTACATTCACTCAGTCTTTAACTTAACACATACAGGTACATTCACTCAGTCTTTAACACATACCGGTACATTCACTCAGTCTTTAACACATACCGGTACATTTTCTCAGTCTTTAACACATACCGGTACATTCACTCAGTCTTTAACACATACCGGTACATTCACTCTTTAAGAAATACCGGTACATTCACTCAGTCTTCAACACATACCGGTACATTCACTCAGTCTTTAACACATACCGGTACATTCACTCAGTCTTTAACACATACCGGTACATTCACTCAGTCTTTAACACATACCGATACATTCACTCAGTCTTTAAGAAGTACTGGTACATTCACTCAGTCTTTAACAGATACCGGTACATTCACTCAGTCTTTAACACATACTGGTACATTCACTCAGTCTGTAACAAATACCGGTACATTCACTCAGTCTTTAACACATACCGATACATTCACTCAGTCTTTAACACATACCGGTACATTCCCTCAGTCTTTAACATATACCGGTACATTCACTCAGTTTTAACACATAACGGTACATTCACTCAGTCTTTAACACATACCGGTACATTCACTCAGTCTTTAACACATACCGGTACATTCACTCAGTCTTTAACACATACCGGTACATTCCCTCAGTCTTTAACATATACCGGTACATTCACTCAGTCTTTAACACATAACGGTACATTCACTCAGTCTTTAACACATACCGGTACATTCACTCAGTCTTTAACACATACCGGTACATTCACTCAGTCTTTAACACATACCGGTACATTCACTCAGTCTTTAACTCATACCGGAACATTCACTCAGTCTTTAACACATACCGGTACATTCACTCAGTCTTTAACACATACCGGTACATTGACTCAGTCTTTAACACATTCCGGTACATTCACTCTTTAAGAAATACCGGTACATTCACTCAGTCTTCAACACATACCGGTAAATTCACTCAGTCTTTAACACATACCGGTACATTCACTCAGTCATCTCATCAACACATACCGATACATTCACTCAGTCTTTAATACATACCGGTACATTCACTCAGTCTTTAACAGGTACAGGTACATTCACTCAGTCTTTAACACATACCGGTACATTCATTCAGTCTTTAACACATACCAGTACATTTACTCAGTCTTTAAATCATACCGGTACATTCACTCAGTCTTTATCACATACCGGTACATTCACTCAGTTTTTAACACCTACATGTACATTCACTCAGTCTTTAACACATACCGGTACATTCATTCAGTCTTTAACACATACAGGAACATTCACTCAGTCTTTAACAAATACTGGTACATTCATTCAGTCTATAATACATACCGGTACATTCACTCAGTCTTTAACACATACCGGTACATTCACTCAGTCTTTAACACATAACGGTACATTCACTCAGTCATCAACACATACCGATACATTCACTCAGTCTTTAAGAAATACCGATACATTCACTCAGTCTTTAACACATACCAGTACATTTACTCAGTCTTTAACTCATACCGGAACATTCACTCAGTCTTTAACACATACCGGTACATTCACTCAGTCTTTAACACATACCGGTACATTGACTCAGTCTTTAACACATTCCGGTACATTCACTCAGTTTTTAACACATACCAGTACATTCACTCAATCTTTAACAAATACCGGTACATTCACTCAGTCTTTAACACATACCGGTACATTCACTCAGTCTTTAACACATACCGGTACATTCACTCAGTCTTTAACACATACCGGTACATTCACTCAGTCTTTAACACATACAAGTACATTCACTCAGTCTTTAACACATACAGGTACATTCACTCAGTCTTTAACACATACCGGTACATTCACTCAGTCTTTAACACATACCGGTACATTTTCTCAGTCTTTAACACATACCGGTACATTCACTCAGTCTTTAACACATACCGGTACATTCACTCTTTAAGAAATACCGGTACATTCACTTCACTCAGTCTTTAAGAAATACCGGTACATTCACTCAGTCTTTAACACATACCGGTACATTCACTCAGTCTTTAACACATACCGGTACATTCACTCAGTCTTTAACACATACCGATACATTCACTCAGTCTTTAAGAAGTACTGGTACATTCACTCAGTCTTTAACAGATACCGGTACATTCACTCAGTCTTTAACACATACTGGTACATTCACTCAGTCTTTAACAAATACCGGTACATTCACTCAGTCTTTAACACATACAAGTACATTCACTCAGTCTTTAACACATACAGGTACATTCACTCAGTCTTTAACACATACCGGTACATTCACTCAGTCTTTAACACATACCGGTACATTTACTCAGTCTTTAACACATACCGGTACATTCACTCAGTCTTTAACACATACCGGTACATTCACTCAGTCTTTAACAAATACCGGTACATTCATTCAGTCTTTAACGCATACCGGTACATTCACTCAGTCTTTAACACATACCGGTACATTCACTCAGTCTGTAACAAATACCGGTACATTCACTCAGTCTTTAACACATACCGGTACATTCATTCAGTCTTTAACACATACCGGTACATTCACTCAGTCTTTAACAAATACCGGTACATTCATTCAGTCTTTAACACATACCGGTACAATCACTCAGTCTTTAACACATACCGGTACATTCACTCAGTCTGTAACAAATACCGGTACATTCACTCAGTCTTTAACACATACCGATACATTCACTCAGTCTTTAACACATACCGGTACATTCCCTCAGTCTTTAACATATACCGGTACATTCACTCAGTTTTAACACATAACGGTACATTCACTCAGTCTTTAACACATACCGGTACATTCACTCAGTCTTTAACACATACCGGTACATTCACTCAGTCTTTAACACATACCGGTACATTCACTCAGTATTTAACACATACCGGTACATTCACTTAGTCTTTAACAAATACCGGTACATTCATTCAGTCTTTAACACATACTGGTACATTCACTCAGTCTTTAACACATACCGGTACATTCACTCAGTCTTTAACACATACAGGTACATTCACTCAGTCTTTAACACATACAGGTACATTCACTCAGTCTTTAACACATACCGGTCCATTCACTCAGTCTTTAACAAATACCGGTACATTCATTCAGTCTTTAACACATACTGGTACATTCACTCAGTCTTTAACACATACCGGTACATTCACTCAGTCTTTAACACATACAGGTACATTCACTCAGTCTTTAACACATACAGGTACATTCACTCAGTCTTTAACACATACCGGTACATTCACTCAGTATTTAACACATACCGGTACATTCACTCAGTCTTTAACACATACAGGTACATTCACTCAGTCTTTAAGACATACCGGAACATTCACTCAGTCATCAACACATACCGATACATTCACTCAGTCTTTAAGAAATACCGATACATTCACTCAGTCTTTAACACATACCAGTACATTTACTCAGTCTTTAACTCATACCGGAACATTCACTCAGTCTTTAACACATACCGGTACATTCACTCAGTCTTTAACACATACCGGTACATTGACTCAGTCTTTAACACATTCCGGTACATTCACTCAGTTTTTAACACATACCGGTACATTCACTCAATCTTTAACAAATACCGGTACATTCACTCAGTCTTTAACACATACCGGTACATTCACTCAGTCTTTAACACATACCGGTACATTCACTCAGTCTTTAACACATACCGGTACATTCACTCAGTCTTTAACACATACAAGTACATTCACTCAGTCTTTAACACATACAGGTACATTCACTCAGTCTTTAACACATACCGGTACATTCACTCAGTCTTTAACACATACCGGTACATTTTCTCAGTCTTTAACACATACCGGTACATTCACTCAGTCTTTAACACATACCGGTACATTCACTCTTTAAGAAATACCGGTACATTCACTCAGTCTTCAACACATACCGGTACATTCACTCAGTCTTTAACACATACCGGTACATTCACTCAGTCTTTAACACATACCGATACATTCACTCAGTCTTTAACACATACTGGTACATTCACTCAGTCTTTAACAAATACCGGTACATTCACTCAGTCTTTAACACATACAAGTACATTCACTCAGTCTTTAACACATACAGGTACATTCACTCAGTCTTTAACACATACCGGTACATTCACTCAGTCTTTAACACATACCGGTCCATTTACTCAGTCTTTAACACATACCGGTACATTCACTCAGTCTTTAACACATACCGGTACATTCACTCAGTCTTTAACAAATACCGGTACATTCATTCAGTCTTTAACGCATACCGGTACATTCACTTAGTCTTTAACACATACCGGTACATTCACTCAGTCTGTAACAAATACCGGTACATTCACTCAGTCTTTAACACATACCGGTACATTCATTCAGTCTTTAACACATACCGGTACATTCACTCAGTCTTTAACAAATACCGGTACATTCATTCAGTCTTTAACACATACCGGTACAATCACTCAGTCTTTAACACATACCGGTACATTCACTCAGTCTGTAACAAATACCGGTACATTCACTCAGTCTTTAACACATACCGATACATTCACTCAGTCTTTAACACATACCGGTACATTCCCTCAGTCTTTAACATATACCGGTACATTCACTCAGTTTTAACACATAACGGTACATTCACTCAGTCTTTAACACATACCGGTACATTCACTCAGTCTTTAACACATACCGGTACATTCACTCAGTCTTTAACACATACCGGTACATTCACTCAGTATTTAACACATACCGGTACATTCACTTAGTCTTTAACAAATACCGGTACATTCATTCAGTCTTTAACACATACTGGTACATTCACTCAGTCTTTAACACATACCGGTACATTCACTCAGTCTTTAACACATACAGGTACATTCACTCAGTCTTTAACACATACAGGTACATTCACTCAGTCTTTAACACATACCGGTCCATTCACTCAGTCTTTAACAAATACCGGTACATTCATTCAGTCTTTAACACATACTGGTACATTCACTCAGTCTTTAACACATACCGGTACATTCACTCAGTCTTTAACACATACAGGTACATTCACTCAGTCTTTAACACATACAGGTACATTCACTCAGTCTTTAACACATACCGGTACATTCACTCAGTATTTAACACATACCGGTACATTCACTCAGTCTTTAACACATACAGGTACATTCACTCAGTCTTTAAGACATACCGGAACATTCACTCAGTCTTTAACACATACCGGTACATTCACTCAGTTTTAACACATACCGATACATTCACTCAGTCTTTATGTGGATCACCTGTGTCTGGTTCTGTTTTATAATCATGTGCGTGCGTGCAGGTCTCTGAGTGTGTGTGCTCTCTCTACCATAGTTTCTGTCAAGCGGTTAAATATTTAGCTGGATCTGTCAAGCTCGCTCAAAAAGGACTTGGCTTTTAGGTAAATGCCTAGGCTGAGAGAGAGAGAGGGGAGAGGGAGAGGGGAGCGGGGAGAGGGAGAGGGGAGCGTGGGAGGGAGAGGGGAGCGGGAGAGGGAGAGGGAGAGGGAAGAGGGGAGAGGGAGAGGGGAGAGGGAGAGGGGAGAGGGGAGAAGGGTGAGGGGAGAGGGGAGAGGGGAGAGGAGAGAAGGGAGAGGGAGAGGGGAGAGGGAGAGGTAGAGGGAGAGGGTGGAGGAGAGGGAGAGAGAGAGAGAGAGAGAGAACAAATGGAAAGATAAGGGGGGATAGATAGAATGGAATAGAACGAGAGAAGTGAGAAGGAGAGTCAAAAGTTTACGAGGGGCAGACAAGACAGACAAGGGGACAGTAGTGTTGCACGGTATACTCAAAATTCAGTACTTTTTCAATACTAGAACATGAAAAACGGTTTGGTACTACATTTTTCTTACTTTCGGTACTTCTGTTAAATGTGTCTCTCAGATCAAGCCTGTCTATCAGAGCAGCCGACATCTTATCATAGCGCGCACCCTGCCTGCTCCACTTACTCATTGCTAGCCTGCACTGGGAGTCTGGGCTGCATCATGTTAGCTCCCCACTCATGAAGTTAACACAGTCTTGAATAATGCGACACAAAATGTTGAAACTGTTAATTACTGTTCACAAAACAATGTCCATACAGGCTAGAACGCTTTACAGTGGAAGAAGATACCAGTAGCTTCCAGCTTTGTAGGCTAACTTTTCTTGGTAGCTGACAGCTAAAGCTAACATAATTCCACTACCCTAGCACTTAGTTTGTGATAATATGCTAACCATAATGCTAAATATGCTGATTTCTTTCTTAATTCACTTATTCAGTCTCTCTCTCAAGTCTCTCCCAAAGATGATCTATGGCCTCAGCGAACTGACTGTGCTCCGATTGGCCGCCCCGCTTGCCTCTTGAATGATGTAAATACTTGTTAAAGAGATGGTGCACATTTTTATAAAATAAGCTATGCAAATGTTGTTGATCAGTACAATAAAATAAAGTCCTAAATGGAAGGGAAACATAATGTTTGTCATCTGTAGCCCCATGAAATCAGCCAAAGTTCAATTGCTCAATGCATGCACACACCTATTGAATATGCATTCACCTGTATTGTGGATAAGCCTAGGCTACATCTTGATTCATCCAGTTTATCAATAGAGATTTACCATCCAAATAAATGATTACCATTATGTTGTTATGTAGTTAGATTGGTAAAAACTAAGTCAAATTAATTGTTTGATTGATTAATTAATGCATACATGGCTGTCTCTGAAAAATGTATATTATTTTAAATGTCATGATATCGAACTCAAAAGATACCAAATGATTGAACAGAGCAGTAGCTGAGTTTATCTGTCTGGATCATGTGCCATTCTGTGACTTTGGTTAATATGCCTTTTTTTTGCCTTGATATCATTTTGGTATCGTTTTTGGTATCGAGTATCATTATGGTATCGAGTATTGTGATACTAAACCTGGTATTGGTATCGAAGTCAAAATTCTGGCATGGTGCCAACACTAGAGGACAGTGTGTATCTCTACCCGTCCCTCCTTCCTCCCTTGTTCTCTGATCTGGATCCTTCTTTCCTCTCCTCCATCCAACAAGGACTGACGGAGACATGGAGCTGTCTTTCTGTTTGTTTTGTGTTGCCATGGCAGCAGTAACCGAAGCTAGCCTGCGTCAGGTGTCTGCCTTACCCTTCCTTTGAAGTTGAGAATGACTGAAAACACACCAATATTTAGCTGCTTGGTTCATACCCCCCGCCCCCCATATAGGTTATATATGCCGGCTGAAGCACGGTACATTAACAGTCACTGAGGCCCGACAGTAAGCATCCTCACAGACCCATCCATCTTTCCATCCATCCTTTCATCCTTTCCCTTTTTCCTTATTTTCATCCTTCTATCTGTTCTGACTGCGCTGGGTTGGTGAAAGTAGTTCCATCTGGTTTCTACCACATCCAGTCATGAAGAGAGAGAGAGAGAGAGAGAGAGAGGACTGCACTGGGTTGGTGAAACTAGTTCCATCTGGTTTCTACCACATCCAGTCATGAAGAGAGAGAGAGGACTGTGCTGGGTTGGTGAAACTAGTTCCATCTGGTTTCTACCACATCCAGTCATGAAGAGGGAGGAGAGGACTGTGCTGGGTTGGTGAAACTAGTTATATCTGGTTTCTACCACATCCAGTCATGAAGAGAGAGGAGAGGACTGCACTGGGTTGGTGAAACTAGTTCCATCTGGTTTCTACCACATCCAGTCATGAAGAGAGAGAGAGAGAGAGGACTGCGCTGGGTTGGTGAAACTAGTTCCATCTGGTTTCTA
>CM062474.1:21713570-21761070 GCA_031479575.1 Coregonus ussuriensis | reverse complement strand
AAACAAAAGTGAAATAAACAATCAGTAAACATTACACTAACATGTTTCAAAGGAATATACACATTTCAAATGTCATATTAAACAATAGCTGGAACGACCTAGCGAACATACGCGAACTGGCTGAGTCAATTCAGTGGCTAGCTTTGCACTTGGCTATCTACCATTAGCTGCTAGGGGTAAGTTATAACCTACATTTGTGTTTTGTTTTTACATACTGGTAGCCAGAGTCGTTCAAGGGAATTCGGGACATGGGTGACTAGTTAACGTTAGCTTGGCTCTCTCTGTGTGTTCGTGCCGTTGGAGGAGGGGTTTCTTCTTTGTCTGAAAGCAATGGCTAGCTAGTATGCTAACTATTCTAGCTAACTAACTGGCTGAATAAGTTGACGACGGACTCGCTCAAGCTGTCGGGACTAACCCACAACGTTAGACACGGACACAAATGATCTGCTTGGCGTGTTGACACACTGGTGGTTTGTTGTGGCTGAGTATTGGTGCTAAACCGTGTTGTTTGAGTCCGGCATGCTAGTTGGCTGTGGTGTCATATGACTAGGTGCCCTGGATGATTTTCACGGAAGAATACTGTACCAAGTTAGCTAGCTGAATAAACTAAGTTGGTCTATTCCTAGAAAACATTGAACCGCTGTAGTTTACAACAATTATAGTTTCTGAGGTGGAAGTTGGGAGAGTTATATTTGGGTGTTTCAGTGAAACGTAAGTGAGGGAGGCCCCGCTCTCTCCTTTCCCAGATGTTTAGTTCATTTCATTCCGATCTCCTTTGCATTACTGTAGCCATTTTCTGTAGCCTGTCAACTATGCCTCTGTCTATTCCTGTTCTCTCCTCTCCGCACAGGCTATACAAACGCCTCACACCGCATGGCTGCTGCCTCTCTAACCTGGTGGTCCCTGCACGCACCACCCACGTGGAGTTCCAGGTCTCCGGCAGCCTCTGGAACTGCCGTTCTGCTGCCAACAAGGCAGAGTTCATCTCAGCCTATGCTACCCTCCAGTCCCTCGACTTCTTGGCGCTGACGGAAACATGGATTACCACTGAAAACACTGCTACTCCTACTGCTCTCTCCTCGTCTGACCATGTGCTCTCGCATACCCCGAGAGCATCTGGTCAGCGGGGTGGTGGCACAGGAATCCTCATCTCTCCCAAGTGGAGATTCTCTATTTTCCCCCTGACCCATCTGTCTATCTCCTCATTTGAATTCCATGCTGTCACAGTCACTAGCCCATTCAAGCTTAACATCCTTGTCATTTATCGCCCTCCAGGTTCCCTTGGAGAGTTCATCAATGAGCTTGACGCCTTGATGAGTTCCTTTCCTGAGGATGGCTCACCCCTCACAGTTCTGGGTGACTTCAACCTCCCTATGTCTACCTTTGACTCATTTCTCTCTGCCTCCTTCTTTCCACTCCTCTCCTCTTTTGACCTTACCCTCTCACCGTCCCCCCCTACTCACAAGGCAGGCAATACGCTTGACCTCATCTTTACTAGATGCTGTTCTTCTACTAATCTCACTGCAACTCCCCTCCATGTCTCCGACCACTACTTTGTATCCTTTTCGCTCTCACTCTCCTCCAACACTACTCACTCTGCCCCTACTCAGATGGTAATGCGCCGTCGCAACCTTCGCTCTCTCTCCCGCTACTCTCTCCTCTTCCATCCTATCATCTCTTCCCTCTGCTCAATCCTTCTCCCTCCAATCTCCTGATTCTGCCTCCTCAAACCTCCTCTCCTCCCTTTCTGCATCCTTTGACTCTCTATGTCCCCTATCCTCCCGGCCGGCTCGGTCCTCCCCTCCTGCTCCGTGGCTTGATGACTCATTGCGAGCTCACAGAACAGGGCTCCGGGCAGCCGAGCGGAAATGGAGGAAAACTAGACTCCCTGCGGACCTGGCATCTTTTCACTCCCTCCTCTCTACATTTTCTTCATCTGTTTCTGCTGCTAAAGCCACTTTCTACCACTCTAAATTCCAAGCATCTGCCTCTAACCCTAGGAAGCTTTTTGCCACCTTCTCCTCCCTGCTGAATCCTCCTCCCCCCCCCCCCCCCTCCCTCTCTGTGGATGACTTCGTCAACCATTTTGAAAAGAAGGTTGACGACATCCGATCCTCGTTTGTTAAGTCAAATGACACTGATGGCCCTGCTCACACTGTCCTACCCTATGCTTTGACTTCTTTCTCCCCTCTCTCTCCAGATAAAATCTTGCGACTTGTGACGGCCGGCCGCCCAACAACCTGCCCGCTTGACCCTATCCCCTCCTCTCTTCTCCAGACCATCTCCGGTGACCTTCTCCCTTACCTCACCTCGCTCATCAACTCATCCTTGACCGCTGGCTATGTCCCTTCCGTCTTCAAGAGAGTGAGAGTTGCACCCCTTCTCAAAAAACCAACACTCGATCCCTCTGATGTCAACAACCACAGACCAGTATCCCTTCTTTCTTTTCTCTCCAGAAACTCTTGAGCGTGCCGTCTTTAGCCAACTCTCTTGCTATCTCTCTCAGAATGACCTTCTTGATCCAAACCAGTCAGGTTTCAAGACTGGTCATTCAACTGAGACTGCTCTTCTCTGTGTCACGGAGGCTCTCCGCACTGCTAAAGCTAACTCTCTCTCCTCTGCTCTTGTCCTTCTAGACCTGTCTGCTGCCTTTGATACTGTGAACCATCAGATCCTCCTCTCCACCCTCTCCGAGCTGGGCATCTCCGGCGCGGCTCACTCTTGGATTGCGTCCTACCTGACCGGTCGCTCCTACCAAGTGGCGTGGCGAGAATCTGTCACCGCACCACGTGCTCTCACCACTGGTGTCCCCCAGGGCTCAGTTCTAGGCCCTCTCCTATTCTCGCTATACACCAAGTCACTTGGCTCTGTCATATCCTCACATGGCCTCTCCTATCATTGCTACGCAGACGACACACAACTAATCTTCTCCTTTCCCCCTTCTGATAACCAGGTGGCAAATCGCATCTCTGCATGTCTGGCAGACATATCAGTGTGGATGATGGATCACCACCTCAAGCTGAACCTCGGCAAGACGGAGCTGCTCTTCCTCCCGGGGAAGGACTGCCCGTTCCATGATCTCGCCATCACGGTTGACAACTCTGTTGTGTCCTCCTCCCAGAGTGCGAAGAGCCTTGGCATGACCCTGGACAACACCCTGTCATTCTCCGCTAACATCAAGGCGGTGACCCGATCCTGTAGGTTCATGCTCTACAACATTCGGAGAGTACGACCCTGCCTTACACAGGAAGCGGCACAGGTCCTAATCCAGGCACTTGTCATCTCCCGTCTGGATTACTGCAACTCGCTGTTGGCTGGGCTCCCTGCCTGTGCCATTAAACCCCTACAACTCATCCAGAATGCCGCAGCCCGTCTGGTGTTCAACCTTCCCAAGTTCTCTCACGTCACCCCGCTCCTCCGCACACTCCATTGGCTTCCAGTTGAAGCTCGCATCTGCTACAAGACCATGGTGCTTGCCTACGGAGCTGTGAGGGGAACGGCACCTCCGTACCTTCAGGCTCTCATCAGTCCCTACACCCAAACGAGGGCATTGCGTACATCCACCTCTGGCCTGCTGGCCCCCCTACCTCTGCGTAAGCACAGTTCCCGCTCAGCCCAGTCAAAACTGTTCGCTGCTCTGGCACCCCAATGGTGGAACAAGCTCCCTCACGACGCCAGGACAGCGGAGTCACTCACCACTTTCCGGAGACACTTGAAACCCCACCTCTTTAAGGAATACCTGGGATAGGATAAAGTAATCCTTCTACCGCCCCTTACCCCCCCCCCCAAAAAAAAAAAAAACTTGTAAAGTGGTTATCCCACTGGCTATAAGGTGAATGCACCAATTTGTAAGTCGCTCTGGATAAGAGCGTCTGCTAAATGACGTAAATGTAAAATGTAAATGTACAGTGTTATAATCATGTTCAATTGGGAAACTAAATAAACATAAATATTGGGTTGTAATTCTCTCTCTCTCCCTCTTGCTTTCTCTCTCCCTCTCTCTTCTTTCATACAAACACTAACACACAGACACACACACATACACACACACACACACACACACACACACACACACACACACGGAGGAATCGATGCAGTGAACAAAAGGCCCAGCCTATCAACCGAGGCGTAGTCTGAGCCCAATTGATCCAGCAGTGAGTCTTATTGGAGCACACATGTATTTGGGCTGGAGGCCAGTGCACACGCACACACCCAGACACACACACACACAATATTTTATAGTGGCTTCGGCCCCGGTCCCTAATATATTTATACGAGACACCCATGGCACTGTTAGTGTGTGTTTGTGTTTGTGTGCTTGTGCATGTGTATGTGTGTGTACCTGGCAGTATCTGGGGAGGACCAATGAAACTGCTGCTTTAAGAGTCCCAGCCCTGCACTTAACCTGCGAACGATTTCACATTTAAATTAAGAGATATGGAAGGGAGAGAAGTGAGAGAAGAGAGGGAGAGAGGGATTGGTGATATAGGGTGGAGAAGAGAATTATCAAAAGGGTAACATCCAGAAGTTCAGAGCTCTTAGTTTCTGGACAGAATTCTATTGTGGCTGGTGATGGTGAGCTAATTAATGTTGAATTATTGATACAGAGCTCATTAATTATTCAGGGTGGATAATGTGTGAAGACCAATGATAAACACAGGTACATCTGCCCTGGTGGAGGTTAGAGAGGAGGGGAAGAGGAGGAGGAGAGGGAGGGGAGGAGGAGGAGGAGGAAATGGAGAGGAAGAGGAGATGAGGCGAGGAAGAGGAGGGGAAGATGAAGAGGAGAGGAGGAGGATGACTTGGCCTTTACTCTACTTCTGGTTTTGTGTTTCCACTTCTGTTTTCCCTCTTTCATCCACTCCACCACTCCTCCCTGTCCTCCGCCTCTCGTTCCCTCTCTTATCATCATATCTGTGTGATTATGAACTTTTTGTTGCTCTCCTTTTCTCTCCTTCTTCCCCTACCTCTTTGTATGTCTCTGTCTTTGGCTGTGTACCTCCTTTACTCTCCTCACACCCTCTTCTCTCTCTAACACACCTTTCTTTCCCTTCTTCCCTCCCTTCCTCCTTCCCTCTCTCCTCCCTCCCCCTCTCTCTGTCTATCTCCTGTTGCTATGGCATTAGCTGGCTGTATCTCTATAAGGCTGGCCTTGAGGGAGCTAGGGGACTAAGGAGCTAAGTATTGCTCTTTTCATTTAATTACACTCTCCCTCCATCACTCCTTCTCTCACTCTCTCTCCCCTCTCTCTCGGTCTCTCTGGTGTTTAGTGTTGTCACTTGGAGGATTGGTAGAGTTGGGGAGGGAAAGCATAACATGGCATCGCACTCCCTTCCTTCCCCTGACTGGCCCAACCTTACTCTGTTTAGCCATGTGGCTTCTTGCGCTCTCTCTCTTGATCTCCCTCTCACTCTCTCTCGCTCTCTCTCTCTCTTTTTCTCTCTGCCAATTTCTCTCTCTGCCAAGTTATCTATTTATTTGCCAGTTTTCTCTCTCTCTTTTCCTGACCCTCACTCCCACTGAGCCCTCCCTGACACACTCCCACCACACACACACACACACATAGTCTTTCTATCTCTCGCTCTCACACACACACCACATGTAGACATGCTGCAGTGTGAGCTGGGTGTGCAGTGTGTTGTGGCCTGGCCCAGGGTTGACATTGATTACCTTGGTGATGGTGAGGCTCCTCATTAGTGCTGCACTGCAGGAATCAGATAGTAATGAGAGACTAGCTCTGTCCTGAGGCACACACACACACACACACAGAGATGCACACACACACACGCATGGATATACATGGCACGCACCTGCAAACATCCACTTGCACCACATCAAGTTGCACACACACATAGTCCAAGCTCACTCTTCTCTCTCTTGTCTACCAAACACTCTCCACTCTCTGACTCACCCACTACCACAGTAGATCATCCACTATCTGACTCACCCACTACCACAGTAGATCCTCCACTCTCTGACTCACCCACTACCACAGTAGATCCTCCACTATCTGACTCACCCACTACCACAGTAGATCCTCCACTCTCTGACTCACCCACTACCACAGTAGACATACACTACCACAGACACATACACACTACAATATCCCAGTGCTGTCATCTCCTTCCACAGAGTGGGGATGAGAGAAGGGAACAAAGAAGCTCTCTGTTTCTCAGCCCTCAGCGCACCGACCGACACTCCCATTGTCTCTCCAATCCCTCTCCTTTCCTCACCTCACCTCTCCTCTCCTCCTGACCTCTCCTCCTCTCCTCTCCTCTCCTATCCCAACCCCACCATCACTGACACTCTCTTGTTCTGGGAAGAGGGGACAGTAGCCCGGATTCCATCCCTTATTATTGGATGAATCTAATGTCTTGGCAGTAACCTGTAATACCAGGGCTTTCCTTTCAATGCTAGGTTTCAGTAAGGACATTATAACAGGTGAAGTGAGGTCTTGGTGGGTACTGTGAAGTCTGGTGTTGAGTGGTCTATTCTGCACTCCAGCTTTCATTCATTAAGAACCTTGTATCAAATTTCCATATTGTCATGAATTCAGGGCCCGGTGTAAAATGGCGTATTTATAGTGGCAGACGTGTATATTGGTGTAGACAGAAAATATGTTTCCTTATCTCCTCTCTTCTCTTTCTCTCAACTCCCCCTTTCCACCCAGAGACTCATTTATTCTCTAATTTACCCACTTTGATCTTCCTCTTCAGAAGCTGTGAAAAGAGATAGGTAGAGAAACATCTTACAATTCCAAGGTATACCATGTCCTGTTTGCCTCCCTCCACAATCCTCTTCAATTCTGCCATATTTTGACAGGTTCTAGTGAAAACTGAGATACTGAATATGAAAACACAAGAGGGAGAGGGCGAGGGGGAAGGAGAGAGGTAAAATAAACAGATGAGTGAGGTGGAGGCAGAAGTCAGCATTCCTCTCATCTAGAGATCATAGGCCTCAGAGAGAGAGAGAGAGAGAGAGAGAGAGAGAGAGAGAGAGAGAGAGAGAGAGAGAGAGAGAGAGAGAGAGAGAGAGAGAGAGAGAGAGAGAGAGAGAGAGAGAGAGAGAGAGAGAGAGAGAGAGAGAGAGAGAGAGAGAGAGAGAGAGAGAGAGAGAGAGAGAGAGAGAGAGAGAGAGAGAGAGAGAGAGAGAGAGAGAGAGAGAGAGAGAGAGAGAGAGAGAGAGAGAGAGAGAGAGAGAGAGAGAGAGAGAGAGAGAGAGAGAGAGAGAGAGAGAGAGAGAGAGAGAGAGAGAGAGAGAGAGAGAGAGAGAGAGAGAGAGAACAACAGGTCCTGGTGCCATAAAAGCACAGCAGAGACACATGGCAGTATGCTACTCCCTCACACCTCACACACTCCCATATGGAGAGACAAAGAGAGATGGATAGAGGTGTTGGATTGTAGTTTGAAATACTTACTATACTAGAAGTTAATGGTTACATGTATGAGAAATGTATAAGGTGGGGTCAATGGAGGTTGGATAAGAAGTATGGGTCTGGAAAGTTACTAAGTGAGGGAAAAGGCAATCACTTGGTTGGATAGCTGTGGATTAGTGAGGAATGTTGGCCGAGGTCAGGTCAGTTCAGATGAAGGGAGAAGGAACCGTTTTATTACACACATCACTTAACTTCCTGACTAGCAACAAAGATGTATTGGCTGTCTAAATGTGCAAGGAGGAGACTCAGCCTAATAGGAGAGTATAAATACTTGTGCTGGTGGAAACATGTCATTGTCTTTTCAGCTGTTAGACCCATTGGGTGAATAAACTTGGTTTGAGCTTTGACTAGTTGTCTGTTAGTTTTTCACTCTGTTTGTCAGAACCGTACACAGGAAAGGAGGGGTGTTGCTAGTTATCACAGAGGAGAAGAGAGGGGGAGAGAAGAGAGGAGAAGAGAAGGGATAGAGGGGGATGTTTTCCCAGTTGGAGGGAGGTGGTGATGATGAACGGTTATAGTGTTATTCAAGTCCTCTAACTCTCTTCTTCTAGACATACTCCAGCCTGTCAGAGGAGATGATACTACAGGATCAGATATCATGGTCATACTCAGCCCTCTCAATGTGTGTGTGTGGTTCTGCTACAGGTAGCCTTCCCCTAGTTGTTATAAAATTAACAGGCAAGTGAACATGATCTTGTCATCTTGCGGCTTCAAGGGTGGGATGTCTGTGTGTGTTTGTATGCGTGCATGTGTGAGTGTGTCTGTGCATTTCTGTTCCCAGGTCTGTATCAGGGGAGCAAAGGGCATCATCACAACTCCCTTTCTCAATTCCTCTGATTGGTTGTTGGTCCATCACCGCGACAATCTAAATATCTGTTTGCTCTGGCTGTCAACTGAGGGAGCAGGTGGGGGAGGGTCTTGGTTCCGCTCTGTTGCTAGGTTACAGGTATGCCTAATTGATGTGTAGATAGATAGAGTAAAGATAAGGATGAGGATTGTGGGGGGGGGGGGGGGGGGGGGGGGGGGGGGGGGGGGGGGGTCGTCTGTGTGAAAGTCAGTCTGTCAGTGTGACAGAGAGAGAGAGCATTCTAGTTGTGTACTCTTTTTACCCAGAGTTCTCAGGCTCACCAATTGTATGAGCGCCAAAGAAAACACACACAAACAGGCTTTGGGATCCTCCCTTCCATGCAGCTGATCTGAGAGCAGTGATTGGTTTTTAATTCATTAGAGTGCTGCAGTATTAATCACTGTCTGTTTTCGACATCACTGTTCAGGGAACTGCCTTTCCACCACACTTCAATTGAAATCACTGAACAGTCAGTCACAGCTAATCGAGGTCATTCATCAACACACACACAAACACACAGATCAATGGTGGCCGGGTGCGTCCGGTGTAAGAGGGATTGATTAATCTCCTCCCCGGCCAGTCAGTATTCCGAGTTGGGCATGGTGTGTTAGCAGAGATAGGTGATAGGGATAGGGGATAGGGATAGGATATGGAGATAGGCGATATGGAGATAGGAGATTAGGGATTGGAGATGGAGATTGGGGATAGAGGATAGGCGATACGGGATAGGAGATAAGGATAGGAGATAAGGATACAGCTCGGAGCACACAGAGGCTACGTTTCGATAATCATAATCACTAACCAGACTCCATTGAGCAGTTACAAGGCTGTCAGTGAGCACAGGGAGTTACTGTACCGATGCAACACTGTTGCTCACACACACATACAGACACATACGCGAACGCACGCACACACACACTCTCCTCATGTACCTCCATGCACATATAGAATCCCTGTTCTACCTCCATGCACCTATAGAATCCCTGTTCTACCTCCATGCACCTATAGAAACACTGTTCTACCTCCACGCACCTATAGAAACCCTCTTCTACCTCCTTTTTTTCACCTTTATTTAACCAGGTAAGCCAGTTGAGAACAAGTTCTCATTTACAACTGCGACCTGGCCAAGATAAAGCAAAGCAGTGCGATAAAAACAACACCGAGTTACATATGGGGTAGAACAAAACATAATGTCAAAAATACAACAGAAAATATATATACAGTGTGTGCAGTCCATGCACCTATAGAAACCATGTTTTACCTCCATGCACATATAGAAACCCTCTTCTACCTCCATGCACCTATAGAAACCCTGTTCTACCTCCATGCACCTATAGAAACCCTGTTCTACCTCCACGCACCTATAGAAACCCTCTTCTACCTCCATGCACCTATAGAAACCCTGTTCTACCCCCATGCACCTATAGCAACCCTGTTCTACCTCCATGCACCTATATAAACCCTCTTCTACCTCCATGCACCTATAGAAACCCTGTTCTACCGCCACGTACCTATAGAAACCCAGTTCTACCTTCATGCACCTATAGAAACCCTGTTCTACCTCCATGCACCTATAGAAACCCTGTTCTACAGCCATGCACCTATAGAAACCCAGTTCTACCTCCATGCACCTATAGAAACCCTGTTCTACCTCCATGCACCTATAGAAACCCTGTTCTACCTCCATGCACCTATAGAAACCCTGTTCTACAGCCATGCACCTATAGAAACCCAGTTATACCTCCATGCACCTATAGAAACCCTGTTCTACCTCCATGCACCTATAGAAACCCTCTTATACCTCCATGCACCTATAGAACCCCTGTTCTATCCAGAGCCTGTAGAGAATGGCACCCCTCACCTCCCTCAGCCTGTCTCTAATGAAAAGTTACTGCATTACATTATATTAACTTTGCCTTCGCTCTGACAACCCGGAGACACTGTGGGTGTCCCACATGGCTCATAGGTTAATAGGTCTCTGGTTAAAAGTAGTGCACTATATGGAGCAGGGTGCCATTTGGGACACACACAGTGTCTATCTCACAATATTGTAGATAAAGGAGCCACTGTGACTGTACAGGAGAATACCATACCTGCTGTTTTACACCTACTGGAGCTAGCTTCTCTATTCGATATACAGTTGAAGTCGAAAGTTTACATACACTTAGGTTGGAGACATTAAAACTAGTTTTTCAACCACTCCACAAATGTCTTGTTAACAAACTATAGTTTTGGCAAGTCAGTTAGGACATCTACTTTGTGCATGACACAAGTACAGCCAGATTATTTCACTTATAATTCACTGTATCACAATTCCAGTGGGTCAGAAGTTTACATACACTAAGTTGACTGTGCCTTTAAACAGCTTGGAAAATTCCAGAAAATGATGTCATGGCTTTAGAAGCTTCTGATAGGCTAATTGACATCATTTGAGTCCTGTGGATGTATTTCAAGGCCTACCTTCAAACTCGGTGCCTCTTTGCTTGACATCATGGGAAAATCTAAAGAAATCAGCCAAGTCTGGTTCATCCTTGGGAGCAATTTCCAAACGCCTGAAGGTACCACGTTCAAACGAGTCCTATATCGACATAACCTGAAAGGCCGCTCAGCAAGGAAGAAGCGACTGCTCCAAAACCGCCATAAAAAAGCCAGACTACGGTTTGCAACTGCACATGGGGACAAATATCGTACTTTTTGGAGAAATGTCCTCTGGTCTGATGAACAAAAATATAACTGTTTAGCCAAAATGACCATCGTTACATTTGGAAGAAAAAGGGGGATGCTTGCAAGCAAAGACTACCAACCCAACCGTGAAGCACGGGGTGGCAGCATCATGCTGTGGGGGTGCTTTGCTGCAGGAGAGACTGGTGCACTTCACAAAATAGATGGCATCATGAGGAAGGAAAATTATGTGGATATATTGAAGTAACATCTCAAGAAATCAGTCAGGAAGTTAAAGCTTGTTCGCAAATGGGTCTTCCAAATGGACAATGACCCCAAGCATACTTCCAAAGTTGTGGCAAAATGGCTTAAGGACAACAAAGTAAAGGTATTGGAGTGGCCATCACAAAGCCCTGACCTCAATCCTATAGAAAATGTGTGTGCAGAACTGAAAAAGTGTGTGCGAGCAAGGAGGCCTACAAACCTGACTCAGTTACACCAGCTCTGTCAGGAGGAATGGGCCAAAATTCACCCAACGTATTGTGGGAAGCCTGTGGAAGGCTACCCGACACCTTTGACCCAAGTTAAACAATTTAAAGGCAACGCTACCAAATCCTAATATGTAAACTTCTGACCCAATGGGAATGTGATGAAAGAAATAAAAGCTGAAATAAATCATTCTCTCTACTATTATTCTGACATTTCACATTCTTAAAATAAAGTGGTGATCCTAACTGACCTAAAACAGGGAATTTTTACTAGGATTAAATGTCAGGAATTGTGAAAAACTGAGTTTAAATGTATTTGACTAAGGTGTATGTAAACTTCCGACTTCAACTGTACATATGTTTATATACCATTCTCCTGCATTGTCACCTTTCAGTATATGCTCATAGTAAAAGACTCTTGTTATTGTAATCAGATACTTTATATTCCATTGATATTACTCCCAGGCTCATCATGCAGTCTCCTGTGGGTTGTCACACAGAGCGGTTTATTCTCACAGTACGTGAGTACAGGGTACTGCCTGCAGGAATATAGTCCATGTCAGAAATGGTTGTTTGTTCTTGTGTTCTGTATTTTCACCTCGTGAATGTGTCTCTCACTTTCTCTTTCATTTTTCCTATCTCTCATCGCCTCCTTCCTATCCGGGTCTCTATTTCTGTCACTACAGTATCCCTCCTCCTTCCCTCCATCCACCTCAACCCCTTGCGTCTTGGGAGTAGTCAGCGCTAGACTACCTCTGCAGACCTATTTGCTCTGTCAGACTGAAGCCAGCATTGTCAACTGGGATCAACTGAGGACTTTCCACAGGACTGTGCAGAAGAGTAGGACTGTACAGAACAGTAGAACTGTACAGAACAGTAGAACTGTGCAAAACAGTAGGACTGTGCAGAACAGTAGGACTGTGCAGAACAGTAGGAGTGTGCAGAACAGTAGGACTGTACAGAACAGTAGGACTGTAAAAAAAGAGAGGGACAGAAAAAGAGGTGTAAAAACAGTAGAAAACTGTCCTAAAATCTCTGCAGATAGGAAAGGAAAGACAGGAGCATTAGATCAGAGAAATACTCAACACAACCATGCACACACACACACATACACACACATCGTGACTCCTCCATGTCCACTGGGCCAGGAGAACATCTGGCTGGCCGGAACGCTGGCAGAACGCTAGTAGAACACCTGGAGAACACTAGTAGAGAACCTGGAGAACACTATTAGAGCACCTAGTAGAACGCTGGCAGAACGCAAGTAGAACGCTGGCAGAACGCTAGTAGAACGCTGGCAGAACGCTAGTAGAACGCTGGCAGAACGCTAGTAGAACGCTGGCAGAATGCTAGTAGAACGCTGGCAGAACGCTAGTATAACGCCTGGAGAACACTAGTAGAACGCTGGCAGAACGCTAGTAGAACGCTGGCAGAACGCTAGTAAAAAGAACGCTGGCAGAACGCTGGCAGAACGCTAGTAGAACGCTGGCAGAATGCTAGTAGAACGCTGGCAGAACGCTAGTAGAACACCTGGGGAACACTAGTAGAGCACCTAGTAGAACGCTGGCAGAACGCTAGTAGAACGCTGGCAGAACACTAGTAGAACACCTGGCAGAACGCTAGTAGAACGCTGGCAGAACACTAGTAGAACACCTGGCAGAATGCTAGTAGAACACTTGGCAGAACGCTAGTAGAACGCTGGCAGAACGCTAGTAGAATGCTGGCAGAACGCTAGTAGAACGCTGGCAGAACGCTAGTAGAACACCTGAAGAACGCTAGTAGAACGCTGGCAGAAGGCTAGTAGAACGCTGGCAGAAGGCTAGTAGAACGCTGGCAGAACGCTAGTAGAACGCTGGCAGAATGCTAGTAGAACACCTGGCAGAACGCTAGTAGAATGCCTGTAGAACACTAGAGGAAGGTGCAGAGGAGGAGGACGGAGTCACATTCCAGATGTGCTGACTACCTTCCATTTTTACCTTCCATTATTCTCTCGCTCTCTCTCCTCTTTCCTCCTCTTACATCTACATTACTCTCTTTCTCTACCTCTCTCTTTCTCTACCTCTCTCTTTCTCTACCTCTCTTTCTCTACCTCTCTCTTTCTCTACCTCTCTTTCTCTGCCACCCCAGTTTGTATATAATCATCTCTATTTCCTTAGTCTGTTTCACATGGGCCTACATCAACATCTCTTTACAGTATGCCTCACAGTTAAAAAAATATCTCTCTATCCTTATCAATTACTCCACAATATCCTTCTCCTTCCGGTCTCATATTTCATATTGCTTGTATTGTCTCTTTCTCGCTCTCTTTCTGATTCATAACACCTATAGACTGAGGTAGGTAGGTAGGTAGGTAGGTAGGTAGGGCGGGCGGGAGGGAGGGAGGGTGTGGTTTCATCCCCAGTAAGATCTTACGTATTATGGATGAACGTCTATTGTCGCATTCATTCTGCGTGGTTACAGGGTTAATTCCGCTTGGTTACAGGGTTAAAACAGAAACAACTCAAAGGTTAAATGTTTTCAGAGTGGTTAAGGTTAGGGCTATGGTTTGGGGAAGGCTTAAAACAAAATAATTAAAACCGACACACTATTACCATCAGGTGTCATCAATATTCACAGTATTCTCACTGCTTGCTAGAGCATTGTGAACTGCCCTAGTGCAGTGGTTAATGCAGTGCGCTCTGGCTCCGAGAATCATGAGTTCACGCCCAGTGCTGGGCAATTGTTTTTCTATATATTTTTTGTGAATGCTGAGGAAGGCATAAATCGACGTTCTCAGGACCTTTTCAAACATTCTAAATTGCCTGTTCATCCCAAGGAGCCTGTCTTCCCTGAGTACTGTCTCACTAACACTGTGCTCCCTCAACACACCCTGGAGGAAAACAGCTCTGCCCTGGGAGTCACGCTAAAGAGGCTATATCCGATATTCTTAAAAGCTAACCTCAGGATATTTATCTAAGGAACATTAGCAGTCTTTCCTCTGCACCTGGAAACAACATAATGAAGGGCTGCATCCCAAATGGGACCTTATTCCCTATATAGTGCACTTATTTTGACCAGGGCCAGAGGGAGAGGAGGATGAAGATGGAGGGAGACAGGGAGATGGTGACAGAGGAGAACTAAGGAGGGAGAAGCGAGGAGGTGAGAAGAGGAGGAGGAAGGGAGGGGTAGTAATGGAGAAGGAGTCTCCATGCGCTGGTTGAGCTGCCGAGGGTCAGAGAGAGGAAGACACAGCACTAATGTTTAGTAGTAGTAGGCCATTGTGTGTACTTGAGGACTTATTCCTAGAGGTTTCTTGGAGGTCACAAGGGGGTTCCATATATTTTTCTAGGGTTGGGCAGGGGTTTGTAGACTGATGTCTGCTCTGTGGCATACAGCCTCCAGCTACAGTAGAGTCAGTGAGTGAGGCAACTAGGTTAAATGGTCCATTTGGTAATGAGGTCCATACAGAATGTAGCTTGTAAGTGTTTGAACAGGAGGCACTGCCACATTGTTTGTGTGTGTGTATGTATGTCTGTGTGTGTGTCCATATGTGTGTGTGTGTGTCCATATATGAGTGTGTGTATGTGCGTACGTGAGCTCCTGTGTATGTCCTGGAGCGTCGGTGGCACTCTGTGTGATGAACAGGACAGGATGACAGGGCCAGGGTTGCATCACTAAGTCCCACAGGGCCTAAATCACAGTTGCATCTGCCACTAGCACCAGACCTGACAGCACAGCACAGGACAGCACAGCACAGGACAGCACTGGACAGCACAGCACAGGACAGCACAGCACAGGACAGCACGGGACAGGACAATACAAGACAGCACAGGACAGCACAGGACAGGACAGCACAGGACAGGACAGGACAGGACAGGATAGGACAGGACAGCACATGACAGCAGAGCACAGGACAGCACAGCACAGGACATCACAGCACAGGACAGCACTGGACAGGACTGGACAGCACAGCACAGGACATCACATGACAGCACAGCACAGGACAGCACAGGACAGGACAGGACAGGACCTCTGTAGCTCAATTGGTAGAGCATGGCGCTTGTAACGCCAGGGTAGTGGGTTCGATCCCCGGTTCGATCCCCGGGACCACCCATACGTAAAAATGTATGCGCACGTGACTGTAAGTCGCTTTGGATAAAAGCGTCTGCTAAATGGCATATTATTATTATTATTATTATTACAGGACAGACAGGATAGGACAGGACAGGACAGGACAGCACGGGACAGGACAGCACAGCACAGGACAGCAGAGGACAACACAGCACAGGACAGCACAGGACTTCACAAGACAGCACAGGACAGCACAGCACAGGACAGCACAGTACAGGACAGCACGGGACAGGACAGGACAGCACAGCACAGGACAGCACAGGACAGCACAGCACAGGATAGCACAGCACAGGATAGGACAGGACAGCACGGGACAGGACAGCACAGCACAGGATAGCACAGCACAGCACAGGACAGCACAGGATAGGACAGGACAGGACAGCACGGGACAGGACATCACAGGACAGGACAGCACGGGACAGAACAGCACAGAACAGGACAGCACAGGACATCACAGGATAGCACAGGATAGCACAGCACAGCACAGCACAGGACAGCACAGGACAGGACATCACAGGACAGCACAGCACAGGACAGCACTGGACAGCACAGCACAGGACAGCACAGGACAGGACAGCACAGGACAGCACAGCACAGCACAGGACAGTATAGGACAGGACGGGACAGGACAGCACAGGACAGGACAGCACGGGATAGCACAGAACAGCACAGGACAGGACATCACAGCACAGCACAGGACAGCACAGGACAGGACATCACAGCACAGCACAGGACAGCACAGGACAGCACAGCACAGGACAGCACAGGATATCACAGGACAGCACTGGACAGCACATGACAGGACAGCACAGGACAGTACAGCACAGGACAGTACAGCACGGGACAGGACATCACAGGACTGCACAGGACAGCACAGGACAGCACAGCACAGCACAGGACAGGACAGCACAGCACAGCACAGCACAGCACAGGACAGGACAGCACGGGACCGGACAGCACAGGACAGCACGGGACAGGACAGCACAGGACAGGACAGCACAGGACAGCACAGGACAGGACAGCACAGGACAGCACAGGATAGGACAGCACAGGACAGCACAGGACAGCACAGCACAGGACAGCACAGCACAGGACAGGACATCACAGGACAGCACAGGACAGCACAGTACAGGACAGCACAGGACAGGACATCACAGGACAGCACAGGACAGCAGAGCACAGGACAGCACTGGACAGCATAAGACAGGACAGCACAGCACAGGACAAGACAGCACAGGACAGCACGGGACAGGACAGTACAGCACAGCACAGGACAGCACGGGACAGGACAGCACAGGAACAACTGCAGAGGGAACAAAGGACAGAATACCACACTGTACTGTAGACCTGGAGTGTGTGTGTGTGTGTGTGTGTGTGTGTGTGTGTGTGTGTGAGAGAGAGAGAGATTGTGTTTATGTTTGATAATAAATGTTTACCATGTGTTATAAGTAAAGGCTTTATTATTATGCCTAGTCCTCATCCTCCTGTAGCATATCCCACATTTACATAATTGGGCAATCTCCTCTCCCTGCTGGAAATTACAAGTAAAACAATTTAATTAATCTGTTTTAATACTTAACATTAATTACTGCTCTCTCTCCTACCCCCCTCTCTCTCCCTATCCCTGCCCCTCCCTCCCCCTCTCCCTCCCCCTCTCTTGCCCCTCTCTCTTTTCCCTCCTCTCCCTCTCCCCTCCCTCCCCCTCTCTCCCCCTCTCTCTCCCCATCTCTCCCTCTCTCTCCCCCCTCCCTCCCCCTCTCTCGCCCCCTCTCTTCCCCTCCCCTCCCCCCTCTCTACCCCTCTCTCCTCCTCCTTCCAGTCTCTCTCTTCCCCTCTCTCCCCCTCCCTCCCTCTCCCCCTCTCTCCCTCTTCCCCCCCTCCCCCTCTCTCCCCCCTCTCTCGCCTGCTCTCTCCCTCTCCCTCCCCCCTCTCTCCCTCTTCCCCCCCTCCCCCTCTCTCCCCCCTCTCTCGCATGCTCTCTCCCTCTCCCTCTCCCCTCTCTCCCCCTTTCTCTCTCTCGCTCTCCTTCCCCATCTTTTTCTGTCTATCTGTTTCTGTCTCTCTATCTCCCTCTTTCTCTCTCTCCCTATTTCTCTCTCTCATTAATGAGCTTGAATGTCATGAGTATCTTCTCACAGCACTGTGATTGTAAATCGCCAATAAGGGGGAAGAGATCACCAGATATATACCCAAATATTGGTCCCACAGATCCTAGCTGAGGGTGTGGTATGGTAAAGTATGGTGGTATCACTTTGATCCCCGACCACAGCATCCTCCATATCACCCCCTACTGTTACCCCTGACCAGGACACTTAGACTCAGCTCTGGCTACACTACTGACAGTAGGACTTTATACACTGAGTGTTCAAAACATTATGAACACCTGCTCTTTCCACGACAGAGACTGACCAGGAGAATCCAGGTGAAAGATAATGATCCCTTATTGATGTCACGTATTAAATCCACTTCAGTGTAGATGAAGGGGAGGAGGCAGGTTAAGTAAGGATTTTTAAGCCTTGAGACAACTGAGACATGGATTGTGTATGTGTGCCATTCAGAGGGTGAATGGGCAAGATGAAATATTTAAGTGCCTTTGAACGGGGTATGGTAGTAGCTGCCAGGCACACCGGTTTGAGTGTGTCAAGAACTGTAACGCTGCTGGGTTTTTCACGGTCAACATGTTTCTATGTGTATCAAGAATGGTCCACCAACCAAAGGACATCCAGCCAACGGCTGGCCAGTGGTCGAAAATATATATATTTTTAATTAAATTTTATTTAGCAGACGCTCTTATCCAGAGCGACTTACAGTTAGTGAGTGCATACATTTTTCATACTGGCCCGCCATGGGAATCGAACCCACAACCCTGGCGTTGCAAACGCCATGCTCTACCAACTGAGCTACACGAGACCAATGTACCACCCATAATACCACGTATAATTGATGAAAGAGGACAAAGGAGGCTGACAAGAATTGTGCAGAGCAACAGACGGGCTACAGTTAGTCAACTGCCAGTCCAGTACAACATTGGTGCCCAAAGACCCATAAAAGAATGCACAACTTGTTGTACCTTTACACAAAAGGGGTATGGCAGCTGACGACCTTATAGAGTTCCAATTCTTTCAGCAAAAAACAAGAAAATGCGTTTGCAGTGGGCTAAGGAACGAAAACACTGGACACTGGAGAATTGGAAAAACATTGCCTGGTCTGATGAATCCCGGTTCCTGCTGTTTCACGCTGATGGGAGGACTAGGGTATGGAGAATAACATTTTAAAATATTCTCTCTGCCCCATGGCAAAATGTTTAGGATTGCAGGAAACAAACTTTAAACTTACATTTTTTCTCTTCGCTGTCACGAGGGGGGGGGGGGGGGGGGGGTGTGGGGGGGGTTATGGATGTGGGTACGCAGACCCATAAGACACTGTGGCCCCTCATGATGAGTTCTGTTTTTTTGTGGCCCCCACTCCCATCAAAGTTGCCCCTCCCTGGTCTAGATGAATCAGACTTGTAATAATGAGTGTTCCTCTGATTTTTATGTAGCGTCCATATACATTCCATTGATAAAGGGTGATAAAGTGTCTGTAATAAATAGTTGGTGTGAGATGGAGATCCTCTATCAGGGAAGGTATTTTACCAGTAGTGTTTTCTAACCTTAAATGGTTATATTTAATCATATTTTCCGTCATTCTTAATAATTCTTTATGCTCTGATATTGAATGGAAGAGAGAGCTATTCCAGACAATTGTCCAATAAACTCCCATAATTCTCCACTTTTCCATACCTGCTTCCTTGTTTCATGTTTCCTTGTTCCTGTATCTATAGAGACCTTTGATGTTTTATTATCTTCTTTTAGACTGGAGATGTCCAGTTCTCTCTCTCCCACCCTCCTCCCTCTCTCTTTCCCTCCTCCCTCTCTCTGATCGATCTGACCATGTCTCCCAGTCCCACATGTCATATTGTTCTTTGACACGGCTCTCCTCTCCCGTCTGCTTGGTATTCCGGAGCGGGAAGCCATGCACCAGCACAGATCCATCAGCTCCGATCGGAATGCCGCACCACGGCTCAGAGAGAACGGAGGGATGAGAGAGAGAGAGAGAGAGAGAGAGAGAGAGAGAGAGAGAGAGAGAGAGAGAGAGAGAGAGAGAGAGAGAGAGAGAGAGAGAGAGAGAGAGAGAGAGAGAGAGAGAGAGAGAGAGAGAGAGAGAGAGAGAGAGAGAGAGAGAGAGAGAGAGAGAGAGAGAGAGAGAGAGAGAGAGAGAGAGAGAGAGAGAGAGAGAGAGAGAGAGAGAGAGAGAGAGAGAGAGAGAGAGAGAGAGAGAGAGAGAGAGAGAGAGAGAGAGAGAGAGAGAGAGAGAGAGAGAGAGAGAGAGAGAGAGCTCAGGGGAGAACCCCTCACAAAGACACTAAGTCAGTGAGCAGACACTAAGCTACAGTGACTGGCACCACTGACGGGGATCCTAATATTACTGCTGATTCACTGACAATACTCTGCACTGACATGGATCCTAACAATAGGTATTTGAAAGAAAATTTGGACCTCAGAGCCAGTTCACTGCTTTTTATTTAATTCCCCCTGTAATCAGGGACTGATTTAGACCTGGGACACCAGGTGGGTGCAATTAATTATCAGGTAGAACAGAAAACCAGCAATACTCCGGACCTCGTAGGGTAAGATTTGAACACCCCTGACCTATAGTAACTCCCTGATGTATGGAGAGAGATGTAGTCCAGAGGTGTACTGTACTGTACTGTAGAGAAGAGTCAATAGGAGTTAAAGTAGAGGTGAGACATTGCTGCAAAAGGAACCACTAAAGCAGACCTTCAGTGCAGCTCTCGGTATGAAGCATTGGAATAACAGGACACTCACTGAAAACTTACCCCAGCTCTTTGCCAAGCAACAATGACTGTAATTTCTCTCTCCCCAACTTCACACTCCTGCGTTAGGATCATTTACCATCCCTTCTTCGTCCTGTCAGAAGGAGGAGGGAAGGCTACAGTAAGCGGATCAGGTGCAGGACTGTTTGTGTCTCTCTCTTTTTTATGTCTTTCTGTTATTTATTTTCCCTCTAAAGCCCCAGAATCCTCCTCTTCAGTTCTCCCCCATGGCTTCGCTCCTCAGCAGTTGGTTGCCGTGGTAATTACCAGTTGTCTAAACAGGCAGATGGAGTTAGAGAGAGTGACGGGCAATTTTCCGAGCTCCTGTTTTTTCTGTGTGTGTGTCAGAGTGGGGAGCGGGGAAGGGGGAATTACCTGACAGGGAGTGTAAGAGCAGGATCCGTCCTGGACAAGCTTATTTCCTCCCACGGTGGCTCTGATACCAGGTCACTCTCTCTCTCTCTTCTGTCCTTGGAAGTGTGCCCTATCCCCTGGTCCCCACAACCCCCAGGAGAGGAGAAGTGAGGATTAGGCCAGTTACAGGATTTTAGCTGCAGGGGAAAGTTTAAAAACAGGGATGACTTGTGGATGAGTGGATAAGCCCCTGACCATGCTTATTATGTCATGATTATTATGCATTGTACTAAGATGGACTAACTGAGAGTCCTCTCTCCCTCCCTCCTCTCTTTCTCCCCCTCCCTCCATCCCTCCCCCCTCCCTCCTCTCTCTTTCTCTCTCCCTCCCTCCTCTATCTCTCTCTCGCCCTCTCTCTCCATCTCTCTATTTCTCTCCCAGGCTGGTATGATCAGGACGGAAGAGGAGGAGTTCTTCATCGAGCCGGTGGAGAGGGGGGATGGAGTGATGGGGGAGGAGGAGGGAGGAGGAGGGCGTCAACACATCGTCTACCGTTCCTCCTCCGTGAAGAAAATGTCCGTCAGCGGCCCCGCTGCAGGCTACCACTCTAGAGGTCTGTGATTGGTTCACCTACTTCCTGCTTATCAATGTGGCATAGGACATACTTCACCACAGACTAGCACTCCAAACCTGTGTTCGCACAGTACATGGTTGTGTGTTCATGTGTGCATTCATGTGTGGGAATGACAGACTGGTATAATTTCTCAGCCATTTGTGGTTCATGTTGGGGTGTTAGGTGATGTTGTGAATGTGAGATTCACCAGCACCTTGTTATCGAAGCATCTGTGTTCTAATAGCAGTTTATTAAACAGGGTCTATTTCTGCATCAATAATGATCTTGGTTTGATAGATGCCTAGAAAATATAGGAAGAATGTTTTTGGCATGTGCTAGTGATGGTGTGTGTGTGTGTGTGTGTGTGTGTGTGTGTGTGTGTGTGTGTGTGTGTGTGTGTGTGCCCATTTAATTGAATTGAGAGAGAGACCCAGTTTAGATCTCAGGAAGGAGTAACAATGACCACCGCCACCCACTGACACCTGGCACACACATTCACATGGTGTTGCTTTCTGAAACTGTTTGTTTATAATGAAGAGTGTTGCTTTCCCTTTTTTTTCCCTCTCTTCTCCTTCATGTCCATCCTACTCTCTTTTCACCCTAGCACTATGCTGATAAATTAGCGACATTAATGTATTAATTTATGATCTAATTTAGAATCAATTAATAATTTATTCAAATCTGCCGCACAGGGTCTACCTAACGACCTGCCTATTAATAAATATCTTATTAATTTCCTGGACATGGACAGTCAGTGTATTGGCCAGCTAAATTTAGCCTTTTGTTCCATGACACAGAGAGAGAGAGAGAGATTTTTCACACCATAAGCTGTGGAAAAGGTGTGAATCAATGTCCTAAGTGGAGAGAGCAACCTTTATTATTAATGTTGCACATTCATCAATGAATAGCTACTGTTGGAAAACTTTGGATTATCATTATTTTACCAGACAGACAGAGGATCATATATTTCAACCTGTCTTGTCCCTCCCTCCCTCCCTCCCCCTCCCTCCCCCTCCCCTCCCCCTCCCTCTCTCTCCCTCCCTCCCTCCCTCCCCTCCCTCCCTCCCTCCCTCCCTCCCTCTCTCTTTTCTTTGTATATTTGGACTTCTTCTTTTTCTCTCATCCATCTTTCCATCCCTCCTATTGTTCTGACATCACTATCTTCTCCACTTCCTGTTTTCATCTCGTCTTTCCTTTCCTCCCTTTTCTTATTTTCCATTAACTCCACATCCTCTCATCCTCTTTCGTTTAATCCCTCTTTGTCTTTCTTTCTTCTCCCACCCCTCACTGTATCTGTGGGTAACAACAGGACACTGTCCAGGACTGTCTGAGGAGAGTGGTGTGTTTTTGTCCAGGGGACATAGACATACACAGACAGATGGACCACCACATGGCTTTTTCCCACAATCCTCCTCATCTGGCCTGGGCTCACTCACACCATACAAATAGCCCTCATAAAATGTACAGGCAGATCTATATTTCACATGCAGTTGGTCAATTTTGAATGTATTTTTGTAGAATAAACCTATTGAACTAAAGGCTGTGATTCCACAGGTCAGACCAATGGGGTAGTGAGACTGGGGGTGCTGGGTACTGTGTAGGTTCTGACTCTGTTCTCAGGGTAACAGTGAGGGGGTCAGAGAGAGGCTAGTTGTGCCAGTCACTGTAGCTTAGTGTCTACTCACTGACTTAGTGTCTTAGTGACGGGTTCTCCCCTGAGCGCTCTCTCTCTCTCTCTCTCTCTCTCTCTCTCTCTCTCTCTCTCTCTCTCTCTCTCTCTCTCTGCTTGTTCTTTACCTTGCAGTATCAACATGGTGGGTCATGTGATGTAAGGGTTATACCAGAGAGTCGTGACTAAGCGTTGACTAAAAAGAGTTTCCAGTACAGCTGAAACACTCTCTCTTTTGGTGTGTGTGTGTGTGTGTGTGTGTGAGTGTGTGAGTGTGTGTGTGTGTGTAGGTGTGTGAGTGAGTGAGTGTGTGAGCGTGTGTAGGTGTGTGTGTGTGTGAGTGTGTGAGTGTGTGTGTGTGTGTAGGTGTGTGTGTGTGTGTGTGTGTGAGTGTGTGAGTGTGCGTAGGTGTGTGTGTGTCTACCTTCACATAAGACCAGGATGATACTATAAATGGCTGGAGCGTGTAAGAGCTACCTTTTAACTCCTGTGTGAATAGACTCTCTCACATGTTGCTTGACACAGCAGGCCTTGTCTTTCACACGTTACTTTAGTTGATCTCTATCTGATCAGACAGTACATCGACTCCTATCTGTCTCCATTAGCTAACCTACCGCCCCAAAGCAACATGGCTCCATTCCACACTGACGGCTTCATATTCACCCCAAAGCAAGATGGCTCTGCTCCACAGTCTGTCTGAGTGAAGGAAGGAAGGCAGACAGGAGATATCTCTGTCTCTAGGCCCTCGTCGACTCCCCCTCACACATCTGAAGATCTAGGACAGTATGTCTCAATACATTGGTTTTCATAAAGACGTAGGTATCATAGTGGGTGTTCTGTAAAAAGCTGTTGATGATAGGTGTGCGTAACAGGATACTGAATCCTGTCATTGCACACTAACACCAGCTGGCCTCTGTAGGATTTCATGTCCATCAAAGACTAGAATCCAAAGAGACAGCTGTTATGATATGAAGGATGTTACAGTGGTAACTAGTACCATAGACCTGAACTACCCGGATAGAGGCGATGGACACACGCATGCATAGCATAAATACACACAGTACACACTTAAGACAAACACGCACGCACACACACACCCAAACACACACACAGGCACACACACACAGGCACACACACACACCACACATACAGTATGAGAGAGCCCTGGTCCAGGGTAAATTACATACAGTATGAGAGAGCCCTGGTCCAGGGTAAATTACATACAGTATGAGAGAGCCCCTGGTAAAGGGTAAATTACAGGCATTTGGAGAGGAGGTACTCTAACAGCCAACTTCTTCCTGTCATCTCCTCTCTGACCTCTGTCTGTCTGTCTGTCTGTCTGTCTGTCTGTCTGTCTGTCTGTCTGTCTGTCTGTCTGTCTGTCTGTCTGTCTGTCTGTCTGTCTGTCTGTCTGTCTGTCTGGCTGTCTGGCTGTCTGGCTGTCTGGCTGTCTGGCTGTCTGGCTGTCTGTCTGTCTGTCTGTCTGTCTGTCTGTCTGTCTGTCTGTCTGTCTGTCTGTCTGTCTGTCTGTCTGTCTGTCTGTCTGTCTGTCTGTCTGTCTGTCTGTCTGTCTGTCTGTCTGTCTGTCCGTCCGTCCGTCCCTCTCTCTCTCTCTCTCTCTCTCTCTCTCTCTCTCTCTCTCTCTCTCTCTCTCTCACTCTCTCTCTCTCTCTCTCTCTCTCTCTCTCTCTCACTCTCTCTCACTCTCACTCGCTCTCTCGCTCTGTTTCTCTGTCTCTCTGTCTCTCTCGCGATGTGTCTCTCTCTCTCTCTCTCCTTCTCTCCCATTCTCTCTCCTTTTCTCTCTCTCTATCTCTATCTGTCTCTCACTCTCTCCTGTTTTACAGCATTTCTCACCTGTTTGACTCCTGTGGGTATATGTCTCTACAGTGTGTGTGTGCGCGCACGTGTGTGCATGGGTCTCAGTGCTCTCGGCAGGTAGGCAGGTCTCTTTTTGAGCCGTCACTCTATGCGCCACACCACTGCCATTACAGATGTGGCTCCTGGGTAATAGCAGGGTGCGGCCCAGTCCTGTCTGCTGCCACCGACACCGTTATGACCCACACATCTAGCCGGTGTGTGTGTGTGTGTGTGTGTGTGTGTGTGTGTTTGGGTGAGTGTTTGGATGTGTGTGTGTGTGTGTGTGTGTGTGTGTGTGTGTGTGTGTGTGTGTGTGTGTGTGTGTGTGTGTGTGTGTGTGTGTGTGTGTGTGTGTGTGTGTGTGTGTGTGTGTGTGTGTGTGTGTGTGTGTGTGTGTGTGTGTGTGTGTGTGTGTGTGTGTGTGTGTGTGTGTGTGTGTGTTTGGGTGGGTGGTTGTGTGTGTGTGTGAGAGAGAGAGAGAGCATTATTATAGTGTCTGTGATAGAGAGTTTATTTCATTATAGTGATTACAGTGTTTCTTCCAGTGTAGGATATACCGTGATCACCCTGGAAAGCTTCCTAGAAGCCCGTCTTCACACATTTGTAATGTGTGTGTGGCTGTGGGTCTGTGAGTGATCATTACGCTGTTACTGTAGCATTTAGCTACACTTGGCCTCAATGGAAAGCATTATTGTATTCATGTAAGGTGATAAACATAAGGATAACAGATTATTTTGCTAATAGAGTAGCATCACTTCTTATGTAACCATCCTCTGGATAGAAGCTCATAGAAAATGAGATGGCGTGTGACTTTCTTCCCCACATCATTACACACACATTAACACACCCACAAGCAAACTGGCCGTGTTAAGTATGGCACTCTGCAGAGAGGTGTGGGAGCAACTGCCATTGCCGAGCGCTCGCTTAACATGCGTGCTTGAACAGGCCTCAGTTTTGACACGGTTTCCTCACGTTTAACAGAGCTGTAATATTCCCTGTATGACCGCTAAGCAAATGACTGGATAATGTTCTGTTGTAATCTGTGTCTAAAGAGACATGACATGACATTACAGCAGTGTGTGTGTTCATTAGAATGTGTGTGTGTGTGTATGTAGGCTGTGGTACTAAACTGGGATCTTATGAACAGCCAACAAGAAGATAATCTGTAGCCATGTGAGTGTGTTAGGCTGCAGTGATAAACCACAGAGTGTATCTTGTCTACACTGACTGGACAAAACATTAGGAACACCTGTACTTTCCATAACATAGACTGACTAGGTGAATCCTAGTGAAAGTTATGATCACTTATTGATGTCACTTTTTAAATCCACTTCAATCAGTGTAGGTGAAGGGGAGGAGACAGGTTAAAGAAGGATTTTTAAGCCTTGAGACAATTGAGACATGGATTGTGTATGTGTGCCATTCAGAGGGTGAATGGGGAAGACAAATGATTTAATTGCCTTTGATCGGGGTATGGTAGTAGGTGCCAGAGACATGACTGTGGGAAGCATTATAGTCAAAGTGGGCCAGCTTTGTATATGTGTGCCATTCAGAGGGTGAATGGGAAAGACAAAATATTTACAGTTCCTTCAGAAAGAAATCATACCCCTTGACTTATTCCACATGTTGTTGTGTTAAATCCTGAACTAAAAATTGATTTAAAAAAAATTAATCTCACCCATCTACACACAATACCCCATAATGGCAAAGTGAAAACATGTTTTTAGAATGTTGTGCAAATTTATTGCAAATGAAATACAGAAATATTTAATTTACTTTAGTATTCACACCCTTGCGTCAATACATGTTAGAATCACCTTTGGCAACCATGACAGCTGTGAGTCTTTCTGGGTAAGTCTCTACGAGCTTTGCACACCTGCGTTGTACAATATTTGCACATTATTCTTTTTTAAAGTTCTTCAAGCTCTGTCAAGTGGGTTGTCGATCATTGCTAGACAGCCATTTTCAAGTCTTGCCATTGATTTTCAAGCCGATTTAAGTCAAAACTGTAACTAGGCCACTCAAGAACATTCAATGTTGTCTTGGTAAGCAACTCCAGTGTATATTTGGCCTTGTGTTTTAGGTTATTGTCCTGCTGAAAATGTGTCTCCCTGTGTTTGTTGGAAAGCAGACTGAACCAGGTTTTCCTCTAGGATTTTGCCTGTGCTTAGCTCTGTTCCATTTATTTTTATCCTAAAAAACTCCCCAGTCCTTGCCGATGACAAGCATACCCATAACATGATGCAGCCACCACCATGCTTGAAAATATGAAGAGTGGTACTCAGTGACGTGTTGTGTTGGATTTGCCCCAAACATAATGCATTGTATTCAGGACATAAAGTTAATTTATTTGCCACATTTATTTGCAGTTTACTTTAGTGCCTTATTCAAACAGGAATATTTGTATTCTGTACAGACTTCCTTCTTTTCACTCTGTCAATTAGGTTAGTATTGTGGAGTAACTACAATGTTGTTGATCCATCCTCAGTTTTCTCCTGTCACAGCCATTCAACTCTGTAACTGAGCGGTTTCCTTTCGCTCCGACAACTGAGTTAGGAAGGACGCCTGTATCTTTGTAGTGATTAGGTGTATTGATACACCATCCAAAGTGTAATTAATAACTTCACCATACTCAAAGGGATATTCAATGTCTTCTTTTTTTTATGTATCCATCTACCAATAGGTACCCTTCTTTGCGAGACATTGGAAAACCTCCCTAGTCTTTGTGGTTGAATCTGTGTTTGAAATTCACTGCTCGACTGAGGGACCTTACAGATAATTGTATATGTGGGGTATAGAGATGAGGTAGTCATTCAAAAATCATGATAAACACTATTATTGCACACAGAGTGAGTCCCTGCAACTTATTATGTGACTTGTTATGCACAGTTCTACTCAATTTACAGGATTTAGGCTTGTCATAACAAAGTGGTTGAATACTTATTGACTCAAGACATTCAGCTATTCATTTTCCACTTTGACATTATGGTGTATTGTGTGTAGGCCAGTGACAGAAAGTCTTAATTTAATCAATTTTAAATTCAGGCTGTAACACAACAAAATGGGGAAGAAGTCAAGGGGTGTGAATACTTTCTGAAGGCAATGAAGGCGCACCGGTTCGAATGTGTAAGAACTGCAACGCTGCTTGGTTTTTCACACTCAACAGTTTCCCGTGTATCAAGAATGGTCCACCACCCAAAGCACATCCTGCCAACTTGACACAACTGTGGGAAGCATTGGAGTCAACATGGGCCAGAATCCCTGTGGAATGCTTTCGACACCTTGTAAAGTCCATGCCCCAACGAATTGAGGCTGTTCTGAGGGCAAAAGGGGGTGCAACTCAATATTAGGAAGGTGTTCCTAATGTTTTTTACACTCAGTGTATATTCAGCCATGAAACCAGAATACTGGGGCTCACTATGCTACCCAGGCAACAAGATTTCATAGTTTCCCGTATATATTTTTTTACGCAATAATTGGGTATGGTTACAAGGTTAAGACAGAAACAACTCAAAGGTTAAGGTTAGGGCTGTAGTTTAGGAAGTTAAATATCGACATTCTCAGGACCTTTTCAAACATCCGAAATTGAAGTATATTTCCATTGATCAGGCTTACCCAGGAGCCTTCAGGGCAGATGGAACATTGGAGGCTGATCCAATCACATAGTTATTGAAATGAGGGAGACATTGAATAGATTAAGGTTGTGATGTTTTGGGGTTGTGATATGTTGAGGTTGTGATGTGTTGGTTGTAGTCACTGGCCTTTCTGCATGGAGAATCAGAGACAGAAACAGTATTTTTTCTCTTCATTCAACTGCAATTTGATATCATCTTCATCAATTTGATATAATGTTCATCAATTTGATATAATCTTCATCAATTTGATATAATGTTAATCAATTTGATATCATCTTCATCAATTTGATATCATCTTCATCAATTTGATATCATCTTCATTTACATTTTAGTCCTTTAGTGGATACTCTTATCCAGAGCGACTTATAGTTAGTGTATTCATTTTAAGATAGCTAGGTTGGACAACCACAAATCATACATTTACATTTTACATTTTAGTCATTTAGCAGACGCTCTTATCCAGAGCGACTTACAGGAGCAATTAGGGTTAAGTGCCTTGCTCAAGGGCACATCGACAGATTTGTCACCTAGTCGGCTCAGGGATTAGAACCAGCGACCTTTCGGTTACTGGCACAACGCTCTTAACCACTGAGCCACAACCCCCTCATAGGCATAGTAAGTTTTGGGGGGGGGGGGCTTGGACTGGGCTGAGCTGGATCTGCCCTCTCTTTGGGGTAGGAGAGCCAAGAGACCAGACGTGGCAGAACGGAGTGCTCGAGTTGGGGTGTAGGGTTTGAGCATAGCCTGGAGGGGCGGTTCCTCTTGCTGTTTCATAGGCAAGTACCATGGTCTTGTAGTGGATGCGAGCTTCGACTGGAAGCCAATGGCGTGTGCGGAGGAGCGGGGTGACATGGGAGATCTTGGTAGGGTTGAAAACCAGGTGGGCTGCAGGGTTCTGGGAGCCCAGCCAACAGCGAGTTGCAGTAGTCCAGACGGGAGATGACAAGTGCCTGGATTAGGACCTGCACCGCTTCCTGTGTGAGGTAGGGTCGTACTCTACGGATGAACCTGCAGGAGCGAGTCACTGCTTTGATGTTTACTGAGAACGACAGGGGGTTGTCCAGGGTCACGCCAAGGTTATTTTCACTCTGGGAGGGCGACACTGTTGAGTTGTCAACCATGATGGAGAGGTCTTTGAGCGGGCAGGCCTTCCCCGGGAGGAAGAGCAGCTCCGTCTTGTTGAGTTTGAGGTGGTGAGCCGACATCCAAGCTGAGATATCTTCCAGGAATGCAGAGATGTGTGTTGCCACCTGTGTGTCAGAAGGGGGGAAGGAGAAAAGTAGTTGAGTGTCATCCCATAGCAATGATAGGAGAGACCATGTGAGGATATGACGGAGCCTATTGAGTTGGTGTATAGAGAGAAGAGGAGAGGGCCTAGAACTGAGCCCTCGGTGACAGCAGTAGTGAGAGTACGTGGTGCAGACACAGATCCTTTCCACGTCACCTGATAGGAGCGGCCTGCCAGGTAGGATGCAATCCAAGAGTGTGCAGAGACTGAGACACCCAGCCCTGAGAGGGTGGAGAGGAGGATCTGATGGTTCACTGTGTCGAAGGCAGCAAATAGATCTAGCAGGATGAGAACAAAGGCGAGAGAGTCATCTTTGGCAGTGCTGAGAGCCTCCATGACACAGAGAAGAGCAGTCTCCTTTGAGTGACCCATCTTGAAGCCTGACTGGTTAGGGTCAAGAAGAACATTCTGAGAGGGATAGTGAGAGAGTTGATCAGAGACAGCACACTCAAGTGTTTTGGAAAGAAAAGAAAGAAGGGATACAGGTGTATAGTATTTTTATTTTTTTATCCCTTTTTCTCCCCAATTTCGTGGTAGCAAATTGGTAGCTACAGTCTTGTCCCATCGCTGCAACTCCCATACGGACTCGGGAGAGGCAAAGGTCGAGAACCGTGCGTCCTCTGAAACACAACCCAGCCGTGCCCGCTTAACCCGGAAGCCAGCCGCACCAATGTGTCGGAGGAAACACTGTACACCTGGCGACCGTGTCAGCGTGCACTGTGCCCAGCCCGCCACAGGAGTCGCTAGTGCGCGATGGGACAAGAATACCCCTGCCAGCCAAACCCTCCCCTAACCTGGACGACGCTGGGCCAATTGTGCGCCGCCCCATGGGTCTCCCGGTCGCGGCCGGCTGCGACAGAGCCTGGACTCGAACCAGGATCTCTAGTGGCACAGCTAGCACTGCGATGCAGTGCCTTAGACCACTGCCATGTGTATAGTTTTTGACGTCAGATGAGTCAAGTGTTGTTGTTTTTTGAGGAGGGGAGCGACTCAGGCCATTTTGAAGTCGGAGGGATGAATCAGAGGGATGAATTGATGAGGGGAGTGAGGAATGGGAGAAGGTTTCCAGAGAAGGTCTGGAGAAGGGGAATGGGGTCGAGCATTTTCGTTCAGCTCCCCGCAGCCCTGTTTTGTAAGCTCGCAATGAGTCACTCAGCCATGGACTAGGAGGACCGAGCCGGCTGGGAGGAAAGGGGACAGTCCGAGTCATAGGATGCGGAAAGGGAAAAGAGTAGTATTTATCTGTGTGGAATTTATGCACAGTATTTGTGCACCGACGTACGTGCCTATGTGTGTGTGTCTGTGTTTGTGTGTTAGTGTTTGTATGGGACTGTCTGTGTCAAGGGACCAGTCATAACTCTACATTCAACTATGTGAATCGGCAGAACGAGAATCATGAGGGATGGTTGTTGTTGTTGGCTGCTGATGGCTCAGTGGGTGTGTGTTTCTCCATCTCTCCCAGCCTTGCACAGGTCCCCTCAGGGATGTACGCAGGGAGACGCAAGGACAGCCTTTGACAGCCTCTCCAGCGACGCCTTTGTCTTTGTGTCAGGATGCGTGATGTACTGACAGTTCTTGGCGAACACAGACACAATGGCCTACCTCGCTGAACACACAGACAATGGCCTAAATAGCTGCTCTGCAGACATCGTGACTCCCCTTCAGGGCCACAGAGATCAGAGTGCATGCTAAGATGGTTAAGAGTTTTTCAGTGTGTGTGTGGATCTGTTTAGGATTGTGTCCCTATTAGAGACTAATGTATGTTTCTACTCTTGGAATATATTTTCTCTGTAGCACTGAGTTAAGTTTTATTTATCAGTGTTTAGGCCGCCTTTTTTCAGGCTTTTTTCAGGCTGGTTTCAGTAGACTAACAGTTTTAATAGCTGTCTCTATCAGGGTTTTGATTACATTTTACATTTTTTGTCATTTAGCAGACGCTCTTATCCAGAGCGACTTACAGTTAGTGAGTGCATACATTTTTTATACTGGCCCCCCGTGGGAATCAAACCCACAACCCTGGTGTTGCAAGCACCATGCTCTACCAACTGAGCTACAGGAGGTTGATTCAGTAATAGCTGTATCTGTTTGGGTTGATTCAATAATAGCTGTATCTGTTTCAGGTCTGCTAGCAGTATTGCTGAGATAATTACACAGTAGAGGGAGTAGAGTGTAATCTTCACAGCTCCACACTACAGTCTGTGTTCACCCAGAACAGCACTACAGTCTGTGTTCACCCAGAACAGCACTACAGTCTGTGTTCACCCAGAACAGCACTACAGTCCGTGTTCACCCAGAACAGCACTACAGTCTGTGTTCACCCAGAACAGCACTACAGTCCGTGTTCACCCAGAACAGCACTACAGTCCGTGGTCACCCAGAACAGCACTACAGTCTGTGTTCACCCAGAACAGCACTACAGTCTGTGTTCACCCAGAACAGCACTACAGTCTGTGGTCACCCAGAACAGCACTACAGTCTGTGTTCACCCAGAACAGCACTACAGTCTGTGGTCACCCAGAACAGCACTACAGTCCGTGGTCACCCAGAACAGCACTACAGTCTGTGTTCACCCAGAACAGCACTACGGTCTGTGTTCACCCAGAACAGCACTACAGTCCGTGGTCACCCAGAACAGCACTACAGTCTGTGTTCACCCAGAACAGCACTACAGTCCGTGTTCACCCAGAACAGCACTACAGTCTGTGTTCACCCAGAACAGCACTACAGTCTGTGTTCACCCAGAACAGCACTACAGTCTGTGGTCACCCAGAACAGCACTACAGTCTGTGGTCACCCAGAACAGCACTACAGTCTGTGTTCACCCAGAACAGCACTACAGTCTGTGTTCACCCAGAACAGCACTACAGTCCGTGGTCACCCAGAACAGCACTACAGTCTGTGTTCACCCAGAACAGCACTACAGTCCGTGTTCACCCAGAACAGCACTACAGTCTGTGGTCACCCAGAACAGCACTACAGTCTGTGTTCACCCAGAACAGCACTACAGTCTGTGTTCACCCAGAACAGCACCACTATAGCTGTAGATCTACTGACAGGGCAGGGATATATCCAACAGGGAGAGTTAGTTTAGATTAGATTAGATTAGATTAATGGACGGACGGACAGATAGATAGATAGTCAGGGACAGACAGACAGAGGGAAGACAGACAGACAGAGGGATAGATACAGCAATACTATGAGAATAGAGTAACTCACCTTCCATACAGTATTTGCTGAGCAGGAGAAAAGTTAGTTTGAGTCCTTGGCATTACCCAGACTCCCTCTGTGATCCGTCCTCTCACTGACTTCCTCCCATCCCTTGGAACTCTGGGTGATTTCTGGGAGGATTCCATCAACCCGGGAAATCCCACTACTCTGGCTTCAATCTGCTGTTTGTGTGTGTGTGTGTGTGGTGGGCTGTCCTTGTCTTGTCAGACTCCCTGATGTTGTTGTTGTTGATGATCTGCTATTGTAGCCCTTCTCCTACCTCTCCCTTCTCTCTCTCGCTCTCTCCTCCCCCGCTCTCTTTGCCCTCTTCCCCATTACTTCCTGTTCTCCTCCTCCCCGCCTCCTCTCTCCCTCTTGTTTTCTCTCCCATCTCTTTCTCCATATCTCTCTTCCTTTTCTCTCTTGCTCTTATCTGTCCCTCCCCTTCTCTCCCTTCTCTCATCCCCTGTTCTATGGAGCCAGACCTGGCAGTGCGTCCCTCTCTAACCCTTGCCGGGTGACTTTGGGCGGGGGTGATGACCCATGGTGTCTGGCTCTGGGCCTTTCAAGGTGTGACTCACCAGGATCCTGGGCCAAGTTCAACTCCAACTTCTCACCTCTTCTCACTCAGCTGTATAGCAAACAACAAAACGCGGGGCTGGCGTTTTGTTGTTTTTCAAAAGGAGGATGGTTCTTTAAGGTGTACTTACAGAGGGAGCTGTTCACTACATTCCAGATTATGCTCATGAGTCTTAGCTAAGCAGCATGCAAAATGTAATGCTGTTTGGTTGTGACAAGATGTTAAAGGTCCAGTGCAGTCAAAACCGTGATTTTCCTGTGTTTTATATATATTTCCACACTATGAGGCTGGAATAATACTGTGAAATTGTAAAAATTATGATAATGCCCTTTTAGTGTAAAAGCTGTTGGAAAAGGCCGCCTGAAATTTCAGCCTGTTTTGGTGTGATGGAGTTTTGGCCTCCCATGGTGACATCCCCACGCGGTAAATTGGTTAATAGACCAATAAGAAAGAGAATTACAAACCCCACTCAGACCACTCACAGACAGTCCTAGCAACATTCTTTCTAGAGAAATTGCTCTTTGCTAAGAAGCCATTTTTGTTTCTTTTTGACCATTTCAATTGAAAACAATCACAGTAAGGTACCTAATTGTTACCCAGAAATTATTTGATATTGAGATCAAAATGGCTGCATTGGACCTTTAAGAACATAAAAAAGCAGAACAAAAGTAAACAATTAATGTTGTCTTAAAATAACCACTATGAATGCTCCTGAATATTTTACCACCTGTGTTGTCATGCTGGTGTTTATAAAATGTCACTGTTGTCTATGTTGGCTCTGGCTGCCTCTCCCTGCTATAGTCTGAAAGGAGATAAACACAGCAATTACTGATGTTTAACAAAGCTCCACCAACTCCCTGCTTAAAAACAGCAAATTAAGCTGAGAGAGAGAGAGAGAGAGAGAGAGAGAGAGAGAGAGAGAGAGAGAGAGAGAGAGAGAGAGAGAGAGAGAGAGAGAGAGAGAGAGAGAGAGAGAGAGAGAGAGAGAGAGAGAGAGAGAGAGAGAGAGAGAGAGAGAGAGAGAGAGAGAGAGAGAGAGAGAGAGAGAGAGAGAGAGAGAGAGAGAGAGAGAGAGAGAGAGAGAGAGAGAGAGAGAGAGAGAGAGAGAGAGAGAGAGAGAGAGAGAGAGAGAGAGAGAGAGAGAGAGAGCTTAGTCATCCTCTCTAATCACTGCTTTGATCTGTTTCTGTAACTTAATGTCAGCATTAATGATATTTGTATATTATACATTATACTTCTAGTGGAGGAGATCCCAAGATACATGCAAGCAGACACACCCACACAAACACACACACACACAGACAGAGAGGGTATACAGACACACACACTGATAATGAGGGTACACAACACAGTCACAGACACACACACAAACACACTCCAGTCTCCCTGTGTGTCGTGTCCCAGTCTCTGTCTGCATGGTTAGGGATGAGATTGCCAATAAATAGTGGCCAGGGGCCTTCAGTGTCGCCACGGGGACAGATTTGTGTCCTGTCGTGTGATTGGCCCATCTAGGAGGAAGAGAACAAACAGTCTCGATAATCAGGGAACACTCTCGTTCCTCATCAGGAGGGCTGGTGTGTTTGTGAAAGATGTTGTAATGTTGCCTGTTCTGTTATGTCAGGAGATTGCTAGCAGGGGTCAATCGCATGCATGCTTGCCTGCGTGTGTGTGTGTGTGCATGTGTGCATGCGTGATAATACACCTGCATGTGTGCATGTGTATAGCGTGTGTGTGTGTGTGTTATGTCATTAGATGAAGCTGTGAGTGTTGAGGAGCTCTCTCTCAGATTACAGGTGAGAGGATTGAAAAGGCCACAGCTGCAGCCAGCAGAGATGAGTCACACAGACAGTCACAGTCCTCTGTAGAGCAGCAGGAGTACTCACTCTCAGCTGTCATCTGATCTATTGCACTCTGTTACTGTAATACACCTAGTTACTGTAATACACTGATACACTCGGGGTAATGACCTAGGATAATTTTGCCTTTTAGATCACAATAAGTAAGATAACATGGAAAGGGAGTACCTGGTCTTAGATCAGCGCTGCTAGTCTGAGACCCTTTGTGGATAAAGGCCCTGGACCTACTTTATTACTGAATACCAACCTGTTTTTTTGTGGTGTGATACCTATAGCTAAGTGGAATACACTGCACTGTGAATTGACAATACATAGCCCTTCATAATGTTTCCCTTTTACCCACACACACTCACCTCCCATCACCTCCAGTCACAGAGCAAGTCAGAGTGCTTGATTTTTTTTAGAGCAGGGGTGTGTGTAGTGCAGGGGTGTGTGTAGAGCAGGGGTGGGTGTAGAGCAGGGGTGTGTGTAGAGCAGGGGTGTGTGTAGTGCAGGGGTGTGTGTAGTGCAGGGGTATAGAGCAGGGGTGTGTGTAGAGCAGGGGTGTGTGTAGAGCAGGGGTGTGTGTAGAGCAGGGGTGTGTGTGTTTGGGTGTTTTCTAACAGAAGCAGTGGCCAGCATCCAGGCACGTGTGTGTGATCTCAGGAAGTGTGTCCGTTAACGGAAGGAATGTTATCAACTATAGGGTAATGCCTGAGCCACCCATGATCACACAATATCACCGCTCTGTCCGGTACTCCATCTGATCCCAACGTCCTGATACCTCTGGGTTTGATGGAATTTACTGTCAACTAGCCAATATTATTCAAAACAGCATTCTACCTTCATGGTCCGTTTCAAGTGAATACATGATATCTACAATTATATGATTATGGACAGCGGAATTACAACATGAGCCCGCTGTCAGTTGAAGAATAAATAAGTATGAGTCTTATCTCCAGCACTCAATTCCGCTGTGTGTGTGTGTGTGTGTGTGTGGGCGCGGGTGGGTGTGCACGTGCGTGTATTTATGTGTGTGTATTGAGCCGTAGACTCTTCACTTCCTCACATTCCTGTTACAGTGCTGACAGTATTATTACCTGAGTGCTGGTGTACACACACACACACACACACCCACACACACACCCACACACACACACACACACACACACACCCACACACACACCCACACACACACCCTACTATTACTCAGGTGCCCCAGCTGGCGGACAGTAAAAATGTCAGACTAGGTTAACTACCGGGTTTTAGCGTTGCTTACAGGTGCTGTGTGTGTGTGTGTGCGTGTTTTTTGTGTGATTTTCTGTTAGCATCACAGTGGGGAGGTGTTATAGATGTTACACAACATGTTGCCTTCCCTTACTCCTTACTCCTCACTCCTCCCTCTCTCTCCCCTTTTACCTCTGTCCCTCCCCCTCTCTCCCCTTTTACCCCCGTTCCTCCCCCTCTCTCCCCTTTTACCCCGTTCCTCCCCCTCTCTCACCTTTTACCTCTGTTCCTCCCCCTCTCTCGCCTTTTACCTCAGTTTCTCCCCCTCTCTCCCCTTCTCCCCTTCTCCCCCTCGTTAGATGGCTGTGTGTTTGGATAAGTGAAGGGAAAGGTGATGCACTGTATTTAAATAAATGAAATATTTATGGTGTCAGCCAATTAAAACCCAACCAGGAGGTGTCAGAGGGAATCTTGGGAACACATTAGAGCTGTGCTAATAAGATGATTTCCATTTGACACATGCAGACAGTGGACACAGGCCCAGGTGAGGGTGGGAGAGGGCAAGAGGGGGGACCTGAGACTGTTGGTGCTGCCGGGGGGATAGGAGAGGGGCAGGAGGGGCATGGGGGGGGTAGGTAGAGGCATGGGAGGTAGGAGAGTGGGGTAGGAGGGGCATGGGGGTATGATAGGGGGGCAAGAGAGGCATGGGGGGGTAGGAGAAGCATTGGGGTAGGAGAGGGGGGCAGGAAGGGCATGGGGGGTAGGAGAGGGGGCAGGGGGGGCATGTGGGGATTGGAGAGGGGGCAGAGGTTGCATGGGGGAATAGGAGAGGGGTGTAGGAGGGGCATGGAGGGTAGGAGAAGGGGACAGGAGAGTGGGGCAGAAGGGGAATGGTGGGGTAGGAGAAGGGGCAGATGAGGTTCTGAGTGGTACAGTAGGTCTCTGTTGAGACTGGAGCGAGAAGAGCTCTACTTTAGAGAGGAGAGAGGTGAGAAGGAGAGGAGAGAGGTAAGATAGGACATGAAAGGAAGAGGAGAGAGTTAAGATAGGATATGAGAGGGAGAGGAGAGAGTTAAGATAGGAGGTAAGGGGTTGAGGAGAGAGAAAAGATAGGGAGAGAAAAGATAGGAGATGAGAGGTAAGATAGGAGATGAGTGGGAGAGGAGAGAGAAAAAATAGGAGATGAGAGGGAGAGGAGAGAGTTAAGATAGGAGATGAGAGGGAGAGGAGAGAGTTAAGATAGGAGATGAGAGGGAGAGGAGAGAGTTAAGATAGGAGATAAGAGGGAGAGGAGAGAGAAAATATAGGAGATGAGAGGGAGAGGAGAGAGAAAATATAGGAGATGAGAGGAGAGGAGATGGGGAAAAGATAGGAGATGAGAGGAGAGGAGAGAGAAAATATAGGAGATGAGAGGAGAGAGGTAAGATAGGAGATGAGAGGGAGAGGAGAGAGAAAATATAGGAGAGGAGAGGAGAGGAGAGGAGAGGAGAGGAGAGGAGAGGAGAGGAGAGGAGAGGAGAGGAGAGGAGAGGAGTAAGATAGGAGATGAGAGGGAGAGGAGAGAGAAAAGATAGGGAGAGAAAAAATAGGAGATGAGTGGAGAGGAGAGGAGAGGTAGGAGAGGAGAGGAGAGGAGAGGAGAGGAGAGGAGAGGAGAGGAGAGGAGAGGAGAGGAGAGGAGAAGTAGGATAGGAGATGAGAGGGAGAGGAGAGAGGTAAGATAGGAGATGAGAGGGAGAGGAGAGAGAAAATATAGGAGATGAGAGGAGAGGAGATGGGGAAAAGATAGGAGATGAGAGGAGAGGAGAGAGAAAATATAGGAGATGAGAGGAGAGAGGTAAGATAGGAGATGAGAGGGAGAGGAGAGAGAAAATATAGGAGAGGAGAGGAGAGGAGAGGAGAGGAGAGGAGAGGAGAGGAGAGGAGAGGAGAGGAGAGGAGAGGAGAGGAGAGGAGAGGAGAGGAGAGGAGTAAGATAGGAGATGAGAGGGAGAGGAGAGAGGTAAGATAGGAGAAGAGAGGAGAGGAGAGAGGTAAGATAGGAGATGAGAGGGAGAGGAGAGAGAAAATATAGGAGAGGAGAGGAGATGAGATGAGATGAGATGAGAGGAGAGGAGAGGAGAGGAGAGGAGAGGAGAGGAGAGGAGAGGAGAGGAGAGGAGAGGAGGGGAGAGGAGAGGAGAGGAGAGGAGAGGACAGGAGAGGACAGGAGTAAGATAGGAGATGAGAGGGAGAGGAGAGAGGTAAGATAGGAGAAGAGAGGAGAGGAGAGAGGTAAGATAGGAGATGAGAGGGAGAGGAGAGAGTTAAGATAGGAGATGAGAGGGAAAGGAGAAGGAGAGGAGAGGAGAGGAGAGGAGAGAGGAGAGGAGAGGAGAGGAGAGGAGAGGAGAGGAGAGGAGAGGAGAGGAGAGGAGAGGAGAGGAGAGGAGAGGAGAGGAGAGGAGAGGAGAGGAGAGATATAAGATAGGAGAGGAGAGGTAAGATAGGAGATGAGAGGGAGAGGAGAGGGAGAGGAGAGAGTTAAGATAGGAGATAAGAGGGAGAGTAGAGAGAAAAGATAGGGAGAGAAAAAATAGGAGATAAGAGGAGAGGAGAGGAGAGGACAGGAGAGGAGAGGAGAGGAGAGGAGAGGAGAGGAGAGGAGAGGAGAGGAGAGGAGAGGAGAGGAGAGGAGAGGAGAGGTAAGATAGGAGATGAGAGGTAAGATAGGAGATGAGAGGGAGAGGAGAGAGTTAAGATAGGAGAGGAGTGGAGAGGAGAGGAGAGGAGAGGAGAGGAGAGGAGAGGAGAGGAGAGGAGAGGAGAGGAGAGGAGAGGAGAGGAGAGGAGAGGAGTAAGATAGGAGATGAGAGGGAGAGGAGAGAGGTAAGATAGGAGAAGAGAGGAGAGGAGAGAGGTAAGATAGGAGATGAGAGGGAGAGGATAGAGGTAAGATAGGAGAGGGAGAGGAGAGAGAAAATATATGATATGAGAGGGAGAGGAGAGTGTTAAGATAGGAGATGAGAGGGAGAGGAGAGAGTTAAAAGATAGGAGATCAGAGGGAGAGGAGAGAGAAAAGATAGGGAGAGAAAAAATAGGAGATGAGAGGAGAGAGGTAAGATCGGAGATGAAAGGGAGAGGAGAGGAGAGGATAGGAGAGGATATGAGAGGTAAGATAGGAGATGAGAGGGAGGGGAGAGAGTTAACATAGGAGATGAGAGGGAGGGGAGAGAGTTAAGATAGGAGATGATAGGGAGAGGAGAGAGAAAATATAGGAGATCAGATGAGAGGAGAAGAGAAGAGGAGAGGAGAGGAATGGAATGTAGGAGAGTGGGGTAGGAGGGGCATGGGGGTATGAGAGTGGGGCAAGAGAGGCATGGGGGGTAGGAGAAGCATTGGGGTAGGAGAGGGGGGCAGGAGGGGCATGGGGGTAAGAGAGGGGGCAGGGGGGGCATGTGGGATAAGAGGGAGAGGAGAGAGAAAAGATAGGGAGAGAAAAAATAGGAGATGAGTGGAGAGGAGAGGGGTAAGATCGGAGAGGAGAGGAGAGGAGAGGAGAGGAGAGGAGAGGAGAGGAGAGGAGAGGAGAGATAGGAGATGAGAGGAGAGAGGTAAGATAGGAGATGAGAGGGAGAGGAGAGAGTTAAGATAGGAGATGAGAGGGAGAGGAGAGAGTTAAGATAGGAGAGGAGAGGGAGAGGAGAGAGTTAAGATAGGAGATAAGAGGGAGAGGAGAGAGAAAAGATAGGGAGAGAAAAAATAGGAGATAAGTGGAGAGGAGAGGGGTAAGATCGGAGAGGAGAGGAGAGGAGAGGAGAGGAGAGGAGAGGAGTAAGATAGGAGATGAGAGGGAGAGGAGAGAGGTAAGATAGGAGAAGAGAGGAGAGGAGAGAGGTAAGATAGGAGATGAGAGGGAGAAGAGAGAGAAAATATATGAGATGAGAGGGAGAGGAGAGAGTTAAGATAGGAGATGAGAGGGAGAGGAGAGAGTTAAGATAGGAGATAAGAGGGAGAGTAGAGAGAAAAGATAGGGAGAGAAAAAATAGGAGATAAGAGGAGAGGAGAGGAGGGGAGAGGAGAGGAGAGGAGATGAGAAGGAGAGGAGAGAGGTCAGATAGGAGATGAGAGGAGAGAGGTAAGATAGGAGATGAGAGGAGAGGAGATGTGGAAAAGATAGGAGATGAGAGGAGAGAGTTAAGAGAGGAGAGGAGAGGAGAGGAGAGGAGAGGAGAGGAGAGGAGAGGAGAGGAGAGGAGAGGAGAGGAGAGGAGAGGAGAGGAGAGGAGAGGAGAGGAGAGGAGAGGAGTAAGATAGGAGATGAGAGGGAGAGGAGAGAGGTAAGATAGGAGAAGAGAGGAGAGGAGAGAGGTAAGATAGGAGATGAGAGGGAGAGGAGAGAGGTAAGATAGGAGAAGAGAGGAGAGGAGAGAGGTAAGATAGGAGATGAGAGGGAGAGGAGTGGGAAAAGATATGAGATGAGAGGAGAGAGGTAAGATAGGAGAAGAGAGGAGAGGGAAAAGAAAAGAGATGAGAGGGAGAGGAGAGGAGAGGAGAAAGGGAGAATAGAGGGGGAGGAGGGGAAGAGGTAATCGGTGTTCCTCTGTTGTGTAATGTGTTTTCAGGGTCACTGAGCACCCCACTTAGGGAGTGAGAAAACGCCAGCATTGTTCCCCAATTTGTTTTACACACAAAAGGAGAGAGAGAGAGAGAGAGAGAGAGAGAGAGAGGGAGAGGGTAAGAGACCTGAGGTCCTAAGATTGTCATCCATTCTAGATCCAGCCCCACTCTGTGACACTGAATAATTCTAACAGTAGTGTGTTGTGTGTTAGGGAGTGGCAGCTCTAAACACTTCACGCCTGGCCAGAATGAGTGGGTGGAGTGTGTGCGTATTGGTCTCTCTCTCAATTCAATTTCAATTTTTATTTAAGGGGCTTTATTGGCGTGGGAAACATATGTTTACATTGCCAAAGCAAGTGAAATAGATGTAAACATTACACTCACAAAAGTTAAAAAAGAAGAAAGACATTTCAAGTGTAATATTATGTGTACATACGGTGTTGTAACAATGTGCAAATAGTTAAAGTACAAAAAGGAAAATAAATTAACATAAATATAGGTTGTATTTACAATGGTGTTTGTTCTTCACTGGTTGCCCTTTTCTTGTGGCAACAGGTCACAAATCTTGCTGCTGTGATTGCACACTGGTTTTCAACCAAATAGATATGGGAGTTTATCCAAATTGGATTTGTTTTCAAATTCTTCTTGGGTCTGTGTAATCTGAGGGACGTATGCGTATCTAATATGGTCATACATTTGGCAGGAAGTTAGGAAGTGCAGCTAAGTTTCCACCTCATTTTGTGGGCAGTGGGCACATAGCCTGTCTTCTCTTGAGAGCAAGGTCTGCCTACGGCGGCCTTTCTCAATAGCAAGGATATGCTCACTGAGTCTGTACATAGTCAAAGCTTTCCTTAATTTTGGGTCAGTCACAGTGGTCAGGTATTCTGCCACTGTGTACTCTCTGTTTAGGGCCAAATAGCATTCTAGTTTGCTCAGTTAAAAAAAAAAATAGTTCCAATATGTCAAGTAATTATCTAATTGTGTTGCTGTCCTGGGGCTCAGTGTTCGTGAATGGAGACCCAGGACCAGCTTGCTTAGGGAACTGTTCTCCAGGTTCATCTCTCTGTAGGTGATGGCTTTGTTATGTAAGGTTTGGGAATTGCTTCCTTTTAGGTGGTTGTAGAATTTAACGGGTCTTTTCTGGATTTTGAGAATTAGCGGGTATCATCCTAATTCTGCTCTCCATGCATTATTTGGATTTTTACGTTGTACACAGAGGATATTTTTTGGTGTTTGTCTCAATTTGGTGTTTGTCCCATTTTGTGAATTCTTGGTTGGTGAGCGGACCCCAGACCTCACAACTATAAAGGGCAATCGGTTCTATAACTGATTCAAGTATTTTTAGCCAGATCCTAATTGGTATGTCGAATTTTTTGTTTCTTTTGATGGCATAGAAGGCCCTTCTTGCCTTGTCTCTCAGATCGTTCACAGCTTTGTGGAAGTTACCTGTGGCGCTGATGTTTAGGCTGAGGTATGTAATGTTTTTTGTGTACTCTAAGGCAACGGTGTCTAGATGGAATTTATATTTGTGGTCCTGGCAACTGGACCTTTTTTGGAACACAATTATGTTTGTCTTACTGAGATTTACTGTCAGGGCCCAGGTCTGACAGAATCTGTGCAGAAGATCTAGGTGCTGCTGTAGGCCCTCCTTGGTTGTGGACAGAAGCACCAGATCATCAGCAAACAGTAGACATTTGACTTCAGATTCTAGTAGGGTGAGGCCGGGTGCTGCAGACTGTTCTAGTGCCCTCGCCAATTCGTTGATATATATGTTGAAGGGGGTGGGGCTTCAGCTGAATATCTGTCTCACCCCACGGCCCTGTGGAAAGAAATGTGTGTGTTTTTTGCCAATTTGTACTTCACACTTGTTGTTTGTGTACATGGATCTTATAATGTCCATTTTATAATGTCCATCCCCTCCGGCGCCACTGTTTATGGCGCCGGAGGGGATGGTTGCCGTTTTATGGACTCTTAACCAACCCATGCTATTTTGTGTGTTTTTTCGCATTGTTTGGAACTTATTTTGTACATAATGTTGCTGCTACCGTCTCTTATGACTGAAAAGAGCTTCTGGACATCAGAACAGCGATTTCTCACCTTGAACTGGACAAATAATCTTTATTTTATGAGTCGGACGAGAGGGATTTGCCCCAGACTCCCGACAGAGCCCTCATCCCCGTCATTCGCAGTAGAAAGAAAAGGAGATATGATGAGATTGGGATGCTTGGTAAGGAGCCGGCGACGAACTACAGGCATGAATATCCTACCAACGGGACATTAAAAACTGTAATATCTTATGTTTCACCGAGTCGTGGCTGAACGATGACATGAATAACATACAGCTGGCTGGTTATTCACTGAATCGGCAGGATAGAACAGCAGCCTCTGGTAAGACAAGGGGTGGCGGTCTATGTATATTTGTAAACAACAGCTGGTGCATGATATCTAAGGAAGTCTCAAGGTTTTGCTCGTCTGAGGTAGAGTATCTCATGATAAGCTGTAGACCACACTATCTATCAAGAGAGTTTTCATCTATATTCTTCGTAGCTGTCTATTTACCACCACAAACCGATGCTGGCACTAAGACCGCACTCAATGAACTGTATACGGCCATAAGCAAACTGGAAAACGCTCATACAGAGGCGGCGCTCCTACTGGCCGGGGACTTTAATGCAGGGAAACTTAAATCCGTTTTACCTCATTCCTACCAGCATGTTAAATGTGCAACCAGAGGGAAATAAACTCTAGACCACCTATACTCCACACACAGAGACGCGTACAAAGCTCTCCCTCACACTCCATTTGGAAAATCTGGCCATAATTCTATCCTCCTGATTCCTGCTTACAAGCAAAAACTAAAGCAGGAAGCACCAGTGACTCGGTCAATAAAAAAGTGGTCAGATGAAGCAGATGCTAAGCTACAGGGCTGTTTTGCTAGCATAGACTGGAATATGTTCCGGGATTCTTCCGATGGCATTGAGGAGTACACCACATCAGTCACTGGCTTCATCAATAAGTGCATCAATGAGGTCGTCCACACAGTGACTGTACGTACATACCCCAACCAGAAGCCATGGATTACAGGCAACATCCGCACTGAGCTAAAGGGTAGAGCTGCCTCTTTCAAGGAGCGGGACTCTAACCCGGAAGCTTATAAGAAATCCCGCTATGCCCTCCGACGAACCATCAAACAGGCAAAGCGTCAATACTGGACTAAGATCGACTCGTACTACCCCGGTCTGACGCTCGTCGGATGTGGCAGGGCATGCAAACTATTAATAACAATAATAATAATAATATGCCATTTAGCAGACGCTTTTATCCAAAGCGACTTACAGTCATGCGTGCATACATTTTCTGTGTATGGGTGGTCCCGGGGATCAAACCCACTACCCTGGCGTTACAAGCGCCATGCTATACCAGCTGAGCTACAGAGGACCAGACTGCAAAGGGAAGCACAGCAGCGAGCTGCCCAGTGACACGAGCCTACCAGACGAGCTAAATTACTTCTATGCTCGCTTCGAGGCAAGTAACACTGAAACATGCATGAGAGCATCAGCTGTTCCAGATGACTGTGTGATCACGCTCTCCGTAGCCGATGTGAGTAAGACCTTTAAACAGGTCAACATGGATTACCAGGACGTGTACTCCGAGCATGCGCTGACCAACTGGCAAGTGTCTTCACTGACATTTTCAACCTCTCCCTGTCTGAGTCTGTAATACCAACATGTTTCAAGCAGACCACCATAGTCCCAGTGCCCAAGAACACTAAGGTAACCTGCCTAAATGACTACCGACCCGTAGCACTGATGTCTGTAGCCATGAAGTGCTTTGAAAGGCTGGTCATGGCTCACATCAACACCATTATCCCAGAAACCCTAGACCCACACCAATTTGCATATCGCCCCAACAGATCCACAGATGATGCAATCATTATTGCACTCCACACTGCCCTTTCACATCTGGACAAAAGGAACACCTATGTGAGAATGCTATTCATTGACTACAGCTCAGCGTTCAACACCGTAGCCCCTCAGAGGTGTGTGCTCAGTCCACTTCTGTACTCCCTGTTCACTCATGACTGCATGGCCAGGCACGACTCCAACACCATCATTAAGTTTGCCGATGACCCAACAGTGGTAGGCCTGATCACCGACAATGACGAGACAGCCTATAGAGAGGAGGTCAGAGACCTGGCCGTGTAGTGCCAGGACAACAACCTCTCCCTCAACGTGATCAAGACAAAGGAGATGATTGTGGACTAGAGGAAAAAGAAGAGGACCGAGCATGCCCCCATTCTCATGTAGTGGAGCAGGTTGAGAGCTTCAAGTTCCTTGGTGTCCACATCACCAACAAACTAACATGGTCCAAGCACACCAAGACAGTCGGCATGGGTCCTCAGATCCTCAAAATGTTCTGCACCATCGAGAGCATTCTGACTGGTTGCATCACCACCTGGTATGGCAACTGCTCGGCCTCCGACCGCAAGGCACTACAGAGGGTAGTGCGTACGGCCCAGTACATCACTGGGGCCAAGCTTCCTGCCATCCAGGACCTCTATAACAGGCGGTGTCAGAGGAAGGCCCTAAAAATTGTCAAAGACTCCAGCCACCCTAGTCATAGACTGTTCTATTTGCTACCGCACAGCAAGCAGTACCAGAGCGCCAAGTCTAGGTCCAAGAGGCTTCTAAACAGCTTCCACCCCCAAGCCATAAGACTCCTGAACATCTAATCTGTCACGGTTTCGGCCGAGGCAGCTCCTCCTCCTTGTTCGGGCAGGTTTCGCCGGTCGTCGTCTCCGGAGTACTAGCTGCCACCGCTCTATGTTTTCTGTTTGACTAGTTTTGTCTGTTAGCCACACCTGTCTTGTGTTATGTCTAATTAAGCACCCTATTTAGTTTCCTTGTTGTTAGTGTAGTGTTGTGTGTAATTGTTTCGTGTTAGGTGTCATTTCGTACCTGTGTTTGGTACGCCTCTACTGTATTGCTTACTTCTCGGTTGAGAAGAGTTTTGCGCGCCTGTTTATGCGCGCTTGTATTTTACGCCTGTGTGCGTTTTGCCTCTGGCAGTTTTTTTGGATTATTGCCTCGCACTTTCCAGTAAAGATTATTGGACTATCAATCTGCTTCTGCACCTGATTCCACACCACACCATTTCTACACGGCCCTGACATAATCAAATGGCTACCCAGACTATTTGCATTGCCCCCCCCCCCCCCCTTTTACGCTGCTGCTACTCTCTGTTTATTATCTATGCATAGTCACTTTAATAACTCTACCTATATGTACATATTACCCCAATTACCTCGACTACCCGGTGCCCCCGCACATTGACTCGGTACCGGTACCCCCTGTATATAGCCTCGCTATTGTTATTTTTACTGCTGCTCTTTAATTATTTGTTACTTTTATTTCGTATTATTTTATATTGTCTTTTTTTGTGATTTTGTTTTGGTATTCTTTCTTACAACTGCATTGTTGGTTAAGGGCATGTAAGTAAGCATTTCACTGTAAGGTCTACACCTGTTGTATTCGGCGCATTTGACAAATACAATTTGATTTGATTTGATGTCGTATGTTTTTCCCCCAACACCACTTTCCATCAATTTGTATAGCAGACCCTCATGCCAAATATAGTCAAACGTTTTTTGTTTTTTTATCAACAAAGCATGAGAAGACTTTGCCTTTGTTTTGGTTTGTTTGTTTGTCAATAAGGGTGTGCAGGATGAATACGTGGTCTGTCATACTATAATTTGGTAATAAGCCAATTGGACATTTGCTCAGTACATTGTTTTCTGAGGAAATGTACGAGTCTGCTGTTAATGATAATGCAGAGGATTTTCCCAAGGTTGCTGTTGAAGCATATCCCACGGTAGTTATTGGGGTCAAATTTGTCTCCACTTTTGTGGATGGGGGTTATCAGTCCTTGGTTCCGAATATTGGGGAAGATGCCAGAGCTAAGGATGATGTTAAAGAGTTTAAGTATAGCTAATTGGAATTTGTGGTTTATATATTTTATAATTTCATTGAGGCTACCATCAACACCACAGGCCTTTTTGGGTTGGAGGGTTTGTATTTTGTCCTGTAGTTTATTCAATTTAATTGCAGAATCCAGTGGGTTCTGGTAGTCTTTAATAGTTGATTCTAAGATTTGTATTTGATCATGTATATGTTTTTGCTGTTTGTTCCTTGTTATAGGGCCAAAAAGACTGGAGAA
>CM062474.1:21658570-21708570 GCA_031479575.1 Coregonus ussuriensis | reverse complement strand
TGAACCCTGTGGCACCCCCATAGAGACTGCCATAGGTCCAGACATATGTGTTCATTTCATAGCATTAAGGAGTTGATTACTTAATTTACATACAGTTAGTTCATTATTAAGCCTTTATGCTTACTGTGGTTTTTATACTGTGTGTTGTATGAATAGTTACATTTCTAGTGGCAACGTCAGAAAGTGTGAATCACTTGATGCTTTTGAGTAAACGTTGTTGCTATGTGTGAATCCAGTCTTCAGTTGTGCTGTCTTCTACAGTAGAGTATTGTAGTGTTCATTTGTGCTGTCTTCTACAGTAGAGTATTGTAGTGTTCAGTTGTGCTTTCTTCTACAGTAGAATATTGTAGTATTCAGTTGTGCTGTCTTCTACAGTAGAGTATTGTAGTGTTCAGTTGTGATGTCTTCTAAAGTAGAGTATTGTAGTATTCAGTTGTGTTGTCTTCTACCATTGTGTTCAAGCCATAATACTGCTGAATAGCCATAAGACTGCTATATAGTTAATTAAATTGCTACACCCTATCTTACAATGACTCTATGCACACTCACAACACTATATACACTATATACACACTCACTCACTCACACACGCACTACAGTGACACACTTACACAAAACCCACACACATACCGGCACAACACACACATACACACACATATGCACACATGCATACACACTTTCACACTCATCATGTGCTGCTGCTGCTCTGTTCTTTATTTTACTCTTATTATTATCTGTCCTGATGCCTAGTCACTTTACCCTGCCTTCATGTACATACAGTGCCTTCGGAAAGGATTCAGACCCCTTGACTTTTTTCACATTTTGTTAGGTTACAGACTTATTCTAAAATTGATTAAATTGTATTTTTTTCTCATCAATCTACAAACACTACCCAATAATGACAAAGGAAAAACTGGGTTTTATACATTTTTGCTAAAAACTGAAATATTACATTTACATAAGTATTCAGACCCTTTACTTTGTTGAAGCACCTTTGGCAGCGATTACAGCCTTGAGTCTTCTTGGGTATGACACTACAAGTTTGGCACACCTGTATTTGGGGAGTTTCTCCCATTCTTCTCTGCAGATCCTCTCAAGCTCTGTCAGGTTGGATGGGGAGCGTTGCTGCACAGCTATTTTCAGGTCTCTCCAGAGATCTTCGATCAGGTTTAAGTCCGTGCTCTGGCTGGGCCACTCAAGGACATTCAGAGACTTGTCCCGAAGTCACTCCTGCATTGTCCTGGCTGTGTGCTTAGGGTCATTGTCCTGTTGGAAGGTGAACCTTCGCCCCAGCCCTAGGACCTGAGAGCTCTGGAGCAGGTTTTCATCAAGGATCTCTCTGTAATTTGCTCCGTTCATCTTTGCCTCAATCCTGACTAGTCTCCCAGTCCCTGCCGCTGAAAAACATCCCCACAGCATGATTCTGCCACCACCATGCTTCACCGTAGGGATGGTGCCAGGTTTCCACCAGACGTGACGCTTGGCATTCAGGCCAAAGAGTTCAATCTTGGTTTCATCAGACTAGAGAATCTTGTTTCTCATGGTCTGAGAGTCTTTAGGTGCCATTTGGCAACCTCCAAGTGGGCTGTCATGTGGCTTTTACTGAGGTGTGGTCTGGCCACTCTGCCATAAAGGCCTGATTGTTAGAGTGCTGCAGAGATGGTTGTCCTTCTGGATGTTTCTCCTATCTCCGCAGAGGAACTCTAGAGATCTGTCAGAGTGACCATTGGGTTCTTGGTCACCTCCCTGACCAAGGCCTTTTTCCCCCGATTGCTCAGTTTGGCCAGGCGGCCAGCTCTAGGCAAAGCCTTGGTGGTTCAAAACTTCTTCCATTTAAGAATGATGGAGGCCACTGTGTTCTTGGGGACCTTCAATGCTGCAGAAATGTTTTGCTACCCTTCCACAGATCTGTGCCTGTCTCGGAGCTGTCTCAGAGCTCTACGGACAATTCCTTCGACCTCATGGCTTGGTTTTTGCTCTGACATGCACTTTCATCTGTGGGACCTTATATAGACAGGTATATGCCTTTCCAAATCATGTCCAATCAATTGAATTTAACACAGGTGGACTCCAAACAAGTTGTAGAAACATCTCAAGGATGATCAATGGAAACAGGATGCACCTGAGCTCAATTTCGAGTCTCAGAGCAAAGGGTCTGAATACTTATGTAAATAAGGTATTTTTGTTTTACATTTTTAATGAATTTGCAAACATTTCTACAAATCTGTTTTCACTTTGTCATTATGGGGTATTGTGTATAGATTGCTGAGCATTAAAAAAAACGTAACGTAACAAAATGTGGAAAAAGTCAACGGGTCTGAATTCTTTCCGAAGGCACTGTATCTAGCTCAAATACCTTATTATTATCTATCCTGATGCCTAGTCATTTTACCCTGCCTTCATGTACATATCTACCTCAAATACCTTGTACTTCTGCACATTGATATAGTACTGGTACTCCCTGTATATACAGTTGAAGTCGGAAGTTTACATACACCTTAGCCAAATACATTTAAACTCAGTTTTTCACAATTCCTGATATTTAATCCTAGTAAAAATCCCCTGTCAGTTAGGATCACCACTTTATTTTAAGAATGTGAAATGTCAGAATAATAGTAGAGAGAATGATTTATTTCAGCTTTTATTTATTTCATTACATTTTACATTTACATTTTAGTCATTTAGCAGACGCTCTTATCCAGAGCGACTTACAGTTAGTGAGTGCATACATTTTTCATACTGGCCCCCCGTGGGAAACAAACCCACAACCCTGGCATTGCAAGCGCCATGCTCTACCAACTGAGCTACAGGGTGGGTCAGAAGTTTACATGCACTCAATTAGTATTTGGTAGCTTGCCTTTAAATTGTTTAACTTGGGTCAAACGTTTCGGGTAGCCTTCCACAAGCTTCCCACAATAAGTTGGGTGAATTTTGGCCCATTCCTCCTGACAGAGCTGGTGTAACTGAGTCAGGTTTGTAGGCCTCCTTGCTCGCACACACTTTTTCAGTTCTGCCCACACATTTTCTATAGGATTGAGGTCAGGGCTTTGTGATGGCCACTCCAATACCTTTACTTTGTTGTCCTTAAGCCATTTTGCCACAACTTTGGAAGTATGCTTGGGGTCATTGTCCATTTGGAAGACCCATTTGCGACCAAGCTTTAACCTCCTGACTGATGTCTTCAGATGTTGCTTCAATATATCCATAATTTTCCTTCCTCATGATGCCATCTATTTTGTGAAGTGCACCAGTCCCTCCTGCAGCAAAGCACCCCCACAGCATGATGCTGCCACCCGGTTAAAATTAAAATTAAATTACATTACATTATTTAGCAGACGCTCTTATCCAGAGCAATTAGGATTAAGTGCATTGCTTAAGGGCACATCGACAGATTTTTCACCTAGTCAGCTCGGGGATTAGAACCAGCGACCTTTCGGTTACTGGCACAACGCTCTTACCCACTAAGCTACGGTTCACGGTTGAGATGGTGTTCTTCGGCTATCAAGCAACCCCCTTTTTCCTCCAAACATAACGATGGTCATTATGGCCAAACAGTTCTACACTGCTCAAAAAAATTAAGGGAAGGCTAAAATAACACATCCTAGATCTGAATGAATGAAATAATCTTATTAAATACTTTTTTCTTTACATAGTTGAATGTGCTGACAACAAAATCACACAAAAATTATCAATGGAAATCAAAACTGTTGTTCTGGGATTGATTAGTGTATGTAAACTTCCGACTTCAACTGTAGCTTAATTCTTGTATATTTTATTCCTCTTGTGTTACTATTTTATTATAATGTTTTAACTGTATCGTTGGGAAGGGCTCATAAGCAAGCATTTCAAGGTAAAGTCTTCGTTGTATTTGGCGCATGTGATAAATACAATGTGATTAGATTTGTTCAGTTGTGTTGTGTTGTGTTATTACAGTAGAGTATTCTAGTGTTCGGTGAACATCTGGCCTGTTGACAGTGATGAGATTACAGTGGTGTGGTTCATGAGGACAGAGGGACAGGGGAGGAGATATTAGCTGTGCTCTGCTCCCTGCTCGAGTATACAGTTACATACTATTGGAACAGAATGGAAGACGGCTCATTGATTAACCATGCTGCTCCCCAATGGAACCTGGAACCATCAGCGTTCCCAACGGAATCCCCAGCTCTGCTCTCTCTCTTCTAGGGAAGAGGGTGGGAATGTCGAAGCTAGCCAGGAACAAAATAGAGGAGGAATAAAAAGGTTGGAAGCACATTCGGGGTTTGAACCGTAGAAGGACAGCTACAGTGTATGGAATCTAACCGCACACACATGCAGGTTAGCAGGCATACACACACATACGCACAGACACATACACACACACACACACACACATGAGAGGAGGAGAGAGATGGTTCATTATGGGGTTTGATTACCGTTCTATCAGTTTGACTCTGGTACTGCTCCCTGTTCAGAGTGGTATGATTGACAATGATGAATGTTGTATTTAATTGTTTTTAATTGATAATTGCTTTGAAAGACTCAGTTATGAAACGCTGCTAATTAGCCACACAGATAGCGCTTTATTAATTCGGCTTTGGCTGCCTCTAGAACTTGAAGCTTAAAACAAAATGTCTTTCTACTTGTGATAATTATTTTGCCAATAATAAAAGCCAAAACACTTTTATTTTATTATAATCCAATTCAAATGAGTATTCTTCAGCAGAGTCAGCATAATTGTTTTGGAAAACAAACATTCATCTCGATTAAAATACAATCTCTATTAACGTACTGTAATGTGTCCACTGGGTAGCTGGGTTAAACTAGATCATGAGTGTATGATGGCTTATGGGCTTTCATAAATCATCAATGGTAAAGCCTATTCTCCATCCCTATGGCAATGCAGTCTGTGTGTGGCTCGGCTCTGTATGGGAGGGCTGGAGAGAGAGGAGAGAGCATTTGCATACATATTGTATCACACCTCTGGATGGGATCCTCTCTCTCTTTCTCTCGTCATCGCTCTCTCTATCGCTCTCTCTTTCTCTCTCTCCATCTTGCTCCCTCCCGTTCTTCATATCTCTCCCCCCATGAAGCTTCTACAGGAACACTTGAGGACATGAGGAGAAAAGAGAACAGAAGAGAGAAGTGTCCTTTGTTTTCTCAGTTGTTTGAGAAGCTGATGTTCAGACACTGGCCGTACGTCGAGTTTGTGCATTTCAGACTTGATGATTGGTTATGTAACAATTCTACTGTGTGTGTGTGTGTTGTGTGTTGTTGACTTGTGTGTGTGCATCTGATGTTTGTGTTTACCGTGAATTGTTGTGAAATTCAGCTGTTGCTGATTGTTGATGTTTCAGACTTGTTGATTAATTATGCAATCATTCTCACTGTGTGTGCGTGTGTGTGTGTGTGTGCATGTGTGTGTGTGTGTGTGTGTGTGTGTTTGTTATAACAGCATACCGATGAAACCCAACCATCTCTGACCTCTCATTGTGTATATGTATCAGAGTATAAACTGTGAACAGTAGCGATAAAGACAGGAGAGCAGAGGAGACGGCTCTACTATAGAGCGATAAAGACAGGAGAGCAGAGGAGACGGCTCTACTATAGAGCGATAAAGACAGGAGAGCAGAGGAGATCGCTCTACTATAGAGCGATAAAGACAGGAGAGCAGAGGAGACGGCTCTACTATAGAGCGATAAAGACAGGAGAGCAGAGGAGACCGCTCTACTATAGAGCGATAAAGACAGGAGAGCAGAGGAGACCGCTCTACTATAGAGCGATAAAGACAGGAGAGCAGAGGAGACGGCTCTACTATAGAGCGATAAAGACAGGAGAGCAGAAGAGACGGCTCTACTATAGAGCGATAAAGATAGGAGAGCAGAGGAGATCGCTCTACTATAGAGCGATAAAGACAGGAGAGCAGAGGAGACGGCTCTACTATAGAGCGATAAAGACAGGAGAGCAGAGGAGATCGCTCTACTATAGAGCGATAAAGACAGGAGAGCAGAGGAGACGGCTCTACTATAGAGCGATAAAGACAGGAGAGCAGAGGAGACCGCTCTACTATAGAGCGATAAAGACAGGAGAGCAGAGGAGACCGCTCTACTATAGAGCGATAAAGACAGGAGAGCAGAGGAGATCGCTCTACTATAGAGCGATAAAGTGAGGAACCTTGCAGTATTCTGTCACCAGTCAGTCTGTGGAATTGAAGGACACATAGCATCCATAGCTCTGTAGTGTAATGGACCTTACAGAATGGAGACTGATCTCTTTTTTTCTCGCTCTATCATTCCCTATCTATTTCTCTCTCGCCCTCTCTCTCTCTCTTGTTCTCGCTCTCTCTTCCTCTCTCTCTCTGTCTTTCTGTGTCTCTCTCTCTCTTGCTTTCTCGTTCTATATCTTTCTCTCAATTCAATTTCAATTTCAATTTAAGGGCTTTGTTGGCATGGGAAACGTATGTTAACATTGCGAAAGTAAGTGAAGTACAGTGGGGAAAAAAAGTATTTAGTCAGCCACCAATTGTGCAAGTTCTCCCACTTAAAAAGATGAGAGAGGCCTGTAATTTTCATCATAGGTACACGTCAACTATGACAGACAAATTGAGGAAAAAAAATCCAGAAAATCACATTGTAGGATTTTTTATGAATTTATTTGCAAATTATGGTGGAAAATAAGTATTTGGTCACCCACAAACAAGCAAGATTTCTGGCTCTCACAGACCTGTAACTTCTTCTTTAAGAGGCTCCTCTGTCCTCCACTCGTTACCTGTATTAATGGCACCTGTTTGAACTTGTTATCAGTATAAAATACACCTGTCCACAACCTCAAACAGTCACACTTCAAACTCCATTATGGCCAAGACCAAAGAGCTGTCAAAGGACACCAGAAACAAAATGGCAGACCTGCACCAGGCTGGGAAGACTGAATCTGCAATAGGTAAGCAGCTTGGTTTGAAGAAATCAACTGTGGGAGCAATTATTAGGAAATGGAAGACATACAAGACCACTGATAATCTCCCTCGATCTGGGGCTCCACGCAAGATCTCACCCCGTGGGATCAAAATGATCACAAGAACGGTGTGCAAAAATCCCAGAACCACACAGGGGGACCTAGTGAATGACCTGCAGAGAGCTGGGATCAAAGTAACAAAGCCTACCATCAGTAACACACTACGCCGCCACGGACTCAAATCCTGCAGTGCAAGACGTGTCCCCCTGCTTAAGCCAGTACATGTCCAGGCCCGTCTGAGGATTGGGAGAATGTCATATGGTCAGATGAAACCAAAATAGAACGTTTTGGTAAAAACTCAACTCGTCGTGTTTGGAGGACAAAGAATGCTGAGTTGCATCCAAAGAACACCATACCTACTGTGAAGCATGAGGGTGGAAACATCATGCTTTGGGACTGTTTTTCTGCAAAGGGACCAGGACGACTGATCCGTGTAAAGGAAAGAATGAATGGGGCCATGTATCTTGAGATTTTGAGTGAAAACCTCCTTCCATCAGCAAGGGCATTGAAGATGAAACGTGGCTGGGTCTTTCAGCATGACAATGATCCCAAACACACCGCCCGGGCAACGAAGGAGTGGCTTCGTAAGAAGCATTTCAAGGTCCTGGAGTGGCCTAGCCAGTCTCCAGATCTCAACCCCATAGAAAATCTTTGGAGGGAGTTGAAAGTCCGTGTTGCCCAGCGACAGCCCCAAAACATCACTGCTCTAGAGGAGATCTGCATGGAGGAATGGCCCAAAATACCAGCAACAGTGTGTGAAAACCTTGTGAAGACTTACAGAAAACGTTTGACCTGTATCATTGCCAACAAAGGGTATATAACAAAGTATTGAGAAACTTTTGTTATTGACCAAATGCTTATTTTCCACCATAATTTGCAAATAAATTCATTAAAAATCCTACAATGTGATTTTCAGGATTTTTTTTTCTCATTTTGTCTGTCATAGTTGACATGTACCTATGATGAAAATTACAGGCCTCTCTCATCTTTTTAAGTGGGAGAACTTGCACAATTGGTGGCTGACTAAATACTTTTTTTCCCCACTGTAGATAGTAAACATAAGTGAAATAAACAATAAATATTAACAGTAAACATTACACTCAGAAGTAGAATAAAGACATTTCAAATGTCATATTATTGTATTTGCAATGGTGTTTGCTCTTCACTGGTTGCCCTTTTCTTGTGGCAACAGGTCACGAATCTTGCTGCTGTGATGGCACACTGTGGTTTTTCACCCAGTAGATAAGGGAATTTATCAATATTGGGTTTGTTTTCGAATTCTTTGTGTATCTCTGTAATCTGAGGGAAATATGTGTCTCTAATATGGTCATACACTTGGAAGGAGGTTAGGAAGTGCAGCTCAGTTTCCACCTCATTTTGTGGGCAGTGTGCACATAGCCTGTCTTCTCTTGAGAGCCAGGTCTACCTACGGTGGCCTTTCTTAATAGCAAGGCTATGCTCACTGAGTCTGTACATAGTCAAAGTTTTCCTTAAGTTTGGGTCAGTAACAGTTGTCAGGTATTCTGCCACTGTGTACTCTCTGTTTAGGGCCAAATAGTATTCTAGTTTGCTCTGTTTTCTTGTTAATTCTTTCCAATGTGGCAAGTAATTCTCTTTTAGTTTTCTCATGATTTGGTTGGGTCTAATTGTGTTGTTTTTGTGGACCTGGGGCTCTGTGGGCTCTGTTTGTGTTTGTGAACAGAGCCCCAGGACCAATTACTTAGGGGACTCTTCTCCAAGTTCATCTCTCTGTAGTTGATGGCTTTGTTATGGAAGGTTTGGGAATCGCTTCCTTTTAAGTGGTTATATAATTTAATGGCTCTTTTCTGGATTTTGATCATTAGCGGGTATCGGACTAATTCTGCTCTGCATGCATTATTTGGTGTTTTTCATTGTACACAGAGGATATTTTTGCAGAATTCTGCACGCAGAGTCTCAATTTGGTGTTTGTCCCATTTTGTGAATTCTTGGTTGGTGAGTGGACCCTAGACCTCACAACCATATAATATAATAATAATATAATATGCCATTTAGCAGACGCTTTTATCCAAAGCGACTTACAATAACTGATTCAAGTATTTTTAGCCAGATCCTAATTGGTATGTCGAATTTTATGTTCCTTTTGATGGCATAGAAGGCTCTTCTTGCCTTGTCTCTCAGATCGTTCACAGCTTTGTGGAAGTTACCTGTGGCGCTGATGTTTAGGCCGAGGTACAGTGCGGAGAACAAGTATTTGATACACTGCTGATTTTGCAGGTTTTTCTACTTACAAAGAATGTAGAGGTCTGTAATTTTTTATCATAGGTACACTTCAACTGTGAGAGACGGAATCTAAAACAAAAATCCAGAAAATCACATTGTATGATTTTTAAGTAATGAATTAGCATTTTATTGCATGACATAAGTATTTGATCACCTACCAACCAGTAAGAATTCCGGCTCTCACAGACCTGTTAGTTTTTCTTTAAGAAGTCCTCCTGTTCTCAACTCATTACCTGTATTAACTGCACCTGTTTGAACTCGTTACCTGTATAAAAGACACCTGTCCACACACTCAATCAAACAGACTCCAACCTCTCCACAATGGCCAAGACCAGAGAGCTGTGTAAGGACATCAGGGATAAAATTGTAGACCTGCACAAGGCTGATTAAAATCCTGCAGCGCACGCAAGGTCCCCCTGCTCAAGCCAGTGCATGTCCAGGCCCGTCTGAAGTTTGCCAATGACCATCTGGATGATCCAGAGGAGGAATGGGAGAAGGTCATGTGGTCTGGCTCCTGAGTGGCGCAGTGGTCTAAGGCACTGCATCGCAGTGCTAACTGTGTCACTAGAGATCCTGGTTCGAATCCAGGCTCTGTCGCAGCCGGCCGCGACCGGGAGACTCATGGGCGGCGCACAATTGACCCAGCGTTGTCCAGGGTAGGGGAGGGAATGGCCGGCAGGGATGTAGCTCAGTTGATAGAGCATGGCGTTTGCAACGCCAGGGTTGTGGGTTCGATTCCCACGGGGGGCCAGTATAAAAAAAAAAAATTGTATTCACTAACTGTAAGTCGCTCTGGATAAGAGCGTCTGCTAAATGACTAAAATGTAAATGTAAAATGTCTGATGAGACAAAAATTGAGCTTTTTGGTCTAAACTCCACTCGCCGTGTTTGGAGGAAGAAGAAGGATGAGCACAACCCCAAGAACACCATCCCAACCGTGAAGCATGGAGGTGGAAACATAATTATTTTGGGTTGCTTTTCTGCAAAGGGGACAGGACAACTGCACCGTATTGAGGGGAGGATGGATGGGGCCATGTATCGCGAGATCTTGGCCAACAACCTCCTTCCTTCAGTAAGAGCATTGAAGATGGGTCGTGGCTGGTTCTTCCAGCATGACAACGACCCGAAACACACAGCCAGGGCAACTAAGGAGTGGCTCCGTAAGAAGCATCTCAAGGTCCTGGAGTGGCCTAGCCAGTCTCCAGACCTGAACCCAATAGAAAATCTTTGGAGGGAGCTAAAAGTCCGTATTGCCCAGCGACAGCCCCGAAACCTGAATGATCTGAAGAAGGTCTGTATGGAGGAGTAGGCCAAAATCCCTGCTGCAGTGTGTGCAAACCTGGTCAAGACCTACAGGAAACGTATGATCTCTGTAATTGCAAACAAAGGTTTCTGTACCAAATATTAAGTTCTGCTTTTCTGATGTATCAAATACTTATGTCATGCAATAAAATGCAAATTAATTACTTAAAAATCATACAATTCTCTCACAATTGAAGTGTACCTATGATACAAATTACAGAACTCTACGTGCTTTGTAAGTAGGAAAACCTGCAAAATCAGCAGTGTATCAAATACTTGTTCTCCCCACTGTATGTGTAGTTTTTTGTGTGCTCTAGGGCAACAGTGTCTAGATGGAATTTGTATTTGTGGTCCTGGCAACTGGACCTTTTTTGGAACACCATTATTTTTGACTTCCTGAGATTTACTGTCAGGGCCCAGGTCTGACAGAATCTGTGCAGAAGATCTAGGTGCTGCTGTAGGCCCTCCTTGGTTGGTTACAAAATCACCAGATCATCAGCAAACAGTAGACATTTGACTTCAGATTCTAGTAGGGTGAGGCCGGGTGCTGCAGACTGTTCTAGTGGCCTTGCCAATTCGTTGATATATATGTTGAAGAGTGTGGGGCTTAAACTGCATCCATGTCTCACCCCACGGCCCTGTGGAAAGAAATGTGTGTTTTTTTGCCAATTTTAACCGCACACTTGTTGTTTGTGTAAATGGATTTTATAATGTTGTATGTTTTTCCCCCAACCCCACTTTCCATCAATTTATATACAGTGGGGAAAAAAAGTATTTAGTCAGCCACCAATTGTGCAAGTTCTCCCACTTAAAAAGATGAGAGATGCCTGTAATTTTCATCATAGGTACACGTCAACTATGACAGACAAATTGAGGGAAAAAAATCCAGAAAATCACATCGTAGGATTTTTAATGAATTTATTTGCAAATTATGGTGGAAAATAAGTATTTGGTCACCTACAAACAAGCAAGATTTCTGGCTCTCACAGACCTGTAACTTCTTCTTTAAGAGGCTCCTCTGTCCTCCACTCGTTACCTGTATTAATGGCACCTGTTTGAACTTGTTATCAGTATAAAAGACACCTGTCCACAACCTCAAACAGTCACACTCCAAACTCCACTATGGCCAAGACCAAAGAGCTGTCAAAGGACACCAGAAACAAAATTGTAGACCTGCACCAGGCTGGGAAGACTGAATCTGCAATAGGTAAGCAGCTTGGTTTGAAGAAATCAACTGTGGGAGCAATTATTAGGAAATGGAAGACATACAAGACCACTGATAATCTCCCTCGATCTGGGGCCCCACGCAAGATCTCACCCCTTGGGTTCAAAATGATCACAAGAACGGTGAGCAAAAATCCCAGAACCACACGGGGGGACCTAGTGAATGACCTGCAGAGAGCTGGGACCAAAGTAACAAAGCCTACCATCAGTAACACACTACGCCACCAGGGACTCAAATCCTGCAGTGCAAGACGTGTCCCCCTGCTTAAGCCAGTACATGTCCAGGCCCGTCTGAAGTGCATTTGGATGATCCAGAAGAGGATTGGGAGAATGTCATATGGTCAGATGAAACCAAAATATAACTTTTTGGTAAAAACTCAACTCGTCATGTTTGGAGGACAAAGAATGCTGAGTTGCATCCAAAGAACACCATACCTACTGTGAAGCATGGGGGTGGAAACATCATGCTTTGGGGCTGTTTTTCTGCAAAGGGACCAGGACGACTGATCCGTGTAAAGGAAAGAATGAATGGGGCCCATGTATCGTGAGATTTTGAGTGAAAACCTCCTTCCATCAGCAAGGGCATTGAAGATGAAATGTGGCTGAGTCTTTCAGCATGACAATGATCCCAAACACACCGCCCGGGCAACGAAGGAGTGGCTTCGTAAGAAGCATTTCAAGGTCCTGGAGTGGCCTAGCCAGTCTCCAGATCTCAACCCCATAGAAAATCTTTGGAGGGAGTTGAAAGTCTGTGTTGCCCAGCGACAGCCTCAAAACATCACTGCTCTAGAGGAGATCTGCATGGAGGAATGGGCCAAAATACCAGAAACAGTGTGTGAAAACCTTGTGAAGATTTACAGAAAACGTTTGACCTGTGTCATTGCCAACAAAGGGTATATAACAAAGTATTGAGAAACTTTTGTTGTTGACCAAATACTTATTTTCCACCATCATTTGCAAATAAATTCATTAAAAATCCTACAATGTGATTTTCTGGATTATTTTTTCTCATTTTGCCTGTCATAGTTGACGTGTACCTATGATGAAAATTACAGGCCTCTCTCATCTTTTTAAGTGGGAGAACTTGCACAATTGGTGGCTGACTAAATACTTTTTTTCCCCACTGTAGCAGACCCTCATGCCAAATTGAGTCAAAAGCTTTTTTGAAATCAACAAAGCATGAGAAGACTTTGCCTTTGTTTTGGTTTGTTTGTTTGTCAATTAGGGTGTGCAGGGTGAATACGTGGTCTGTCATACGGTAATTTGGTAAAAAGCCAATTTGACATTCGCGTAGTACATTGTTTTCACTGAGGGAATGAAATTGGAGAAGTGGTTAACCCATACATCTCCGTTTTGGATAGATAGCTCTTCGTGTTGTTGTTTGTTTAGTGTTTTCCAATTTTCCAAGAAGTTGTTAGTCTATGGATTCTTCAATTACATTGAGCTGATTTTTGACATGATGTTCCTTCTTTTTCCATAGTGTATTTCTGTATTGTTTTGGTGATTCACCATAGTGAAGGCGTAGGCTCAGGTTTTCTGGGTCTCTATGTTCTTGGTTGGATAGGTTTCTCAAATTCTTTCTTAGGTTTTTGCATTCTTCATCAAACCATTTGTCACTGTTGTTACTTTTCTTCGGTTTTCTGTTAGAGATTTCTAAATTTGATAGGGAAGCTGAGAGTCCAAATATACTGTTTAGGTTTTCTACTGCCAAGTTTACATTTACACCTTCACTATTAGAATGGAACCTTTTGTCCAGGAAGTTGTCTAAAAGGGATTGAATTTGTTGTTGCCTAATGGATTTTTGGTAGGTTTTGACACTACTTTCCTTTCATCGATAGCATTTCTTAATATTATTCAGTTCATTTGGCTTTGATGCCTCATGATTGAGTATTCCTCTGTTCAAGTAGACTGTGATTTTGCTGTGGTCTGATAGGGGTGTCAGTGGGCTGACTGTGAACGCTCTGAGAGACTCTGGGTTGAGGTCAGTGATAAAGTAGTCTACAGTACTACTGCCAAGAGATGAGCTATAGGTGTACCTACCATAGGAGTCCCCTCGAAGCCTACCATTGACTATGTACATACCCAGTGTGCGACAGAGCTGCAGGAGTTGTGACCCGTTTTTGTTGGTTATGTTGTCGTAGTTGTGCCTAGGGGGGCATATGGGGGAGGGAATGCTGTCACCTCCAGGTAGGTGTTTGTCCCCCTGTGTGCTGAGGGTGTCAGGTTCTTGTCGAGTTCTGGCATTTAGGTCGCCACAGACTAGTATGTGTCCCTTGGTCTGGAAATGATTGATTTCCCCCTCCAGGATGGAGAAGCTGTCTTCATTAATGTATGGGGATTATAGTGGGGGGATATAGGTTGCACACAGGAGGAAATTTTTCTCTGTTGAGATAATTTCCTTTTGAATTTCTAGCCAAATGTAAAATGTTCCTGTTTTTATTAATTTAATAGAGTGAGTTAGGTCCTGCAGGTCTGGGAGAGTGCTTCACTGGTCTGGCCGGGGTGTCTGTTGATCTGTTGCTCCTATGTGAGGTGTTGGGTCTGTGATTGAGGGCGATATCCTTTAAGGTCCGGGGCGAAGGTGGGCACTGCTGCCTTGTATAGGTGGACCTGGTCGTAAATGCTGTTCAAGTCCAGGGTGGAGTGGTGGGCCAGGTAGACATTTGGTTTTGAGGCACAGTCACGGGAAATACTTGCATTTACCCGCTGTATGGTAGCAGGGTGGAAGTCGTTTCGTGGTAGCAGGGTTGAGATAACCACTTCTGCGTTGGGGAAAGTAGAAGAAGCTTTTTCTATCACTCCCTTGAGTGCTGTGGCCACCCTTTTCTGCTGTGTTCTCAGGTCGTTTGTGCCTGTGTGTATTATTATGTGGCTGGGTGATCCTAGTTGGTCCTCAGACAGAAGGTCTAGGGCACGCTGGGTGTTTGGACAACAGAGTTTAGACACTGTGTGTTTGGGAAAAAGTGTATTTTCTTGTATGTATTTCCTGTTTGAGTCCATAAGGAGTACAATCTGTGGCTTGTGTATGTCCTCAGTTGGTGTGGGGGGGATCGTCAGGAGGAATATCAGGGTGGCTGACAGGGGGGGTGCTCAGAGGGGTTGGGATCCCCTGGCCTTGGGGTTCTTCATTTGTTTGTCTGGCTGTGATGTCGAGGCTATGTTCAGGTTCTAGTGTGTACTGTTCTGCTGCGGTTTCGAGACTTTGGTCAGGATTTGAGGTGGGCTGTTCTGCTGGCTTCTCTGCGGGGGTGGCCAGCTCTCCAATGGGTTGTTCTCTGTCACCCATCATCATTCTCACCTTCTCCTCCAGCACTCTGATCATCTCCTCTAGTGCTCTGTTCTTCTCCTGCTCTTTCTCCTGTTGATGTTGTCTCACCACAGCTCTCCAGGTCTAGTTAAGTGGGTGTTGTTGTGCTTAACTGTTGTCTGGGTCTGTGCTGACTGGAATGTAATCACCTGCTGTTCCAGCTCCACCTACCTTACCTCCAGCTGGGTGAATGTATCCTTCATTTCAATGAGGGAGTAGTACACTGTGCTGGGAAGTTGACTTTCCTCTTGGGGTTGCTCGTCTGTGGGGTTATTTAATGAAGAGGTCTGGTCTGACCCGCTTGGGGTGGGGGTATCTTTCTCAAGGGAGAGCTGCTCCTGCTGAGCTATTTCTTTGATTAAGTGAAAGTCCGGCTGGAACTGTTTGGGGTTGCCCTGCACCAATACTGTTCCAGATTTATAGAGATTTATATTAGCTGACTCAGAGTCCTCATTGTCTAGTATCCTGTGTTTCCACCCATCACTAACCCCCCCCCCACACACACACACACACTCTTAACAGAGGGGTAGTGTGCCATGCCAGGGGATGGTCTGTGTGGAAGATAAGGTTGCTTATGTTCCCATTTTTATAAAAGTCAGCAAAAAGTGTCTCCTGATTTCCCATAAGGAGCTTCATTTTGTACTCTTTTCGTGTCTTATCATTCTTTACATACAGAGGGTACTGTATTTTAATTTCCTCTCTCTCTTCCTCTCTCTGTCTCTGTCTCTCTGTGTCTGTGTATGTCTCTCTCTCTCTCTCTCTCTCTCTCTCTGTGTCTCTCTCTCCATCCCCCCCTCTCTCTCGCTCTCTCCCTCCCCTATATCTCCTCTTCCTTCCCTCTCTTTCTCCCCCCCCCTCTCTCCCCTCTTTCTCTCCCACCCTCCCCCCTCTCTCCCTCCCCTCTCCCCTCCCCTCTCTCTCCCTCCCCTCCCCCCCTATCACTCTCCCTCCCCCTCTTTCCCTCCCCCTCTCTCCCTCCCCTTCCCTCTATCTCTCTCCCTCCCTCTCTCCCTCCCCTCCCCCCTTCTCTCTCCCTCCCCCTCTCCTCTCTGTCTCTGGTGGTGACACAGTGATCAGACTGGCTGTCATAATAATTCATCTCTGGCTCCCAGCTCCCAGGTCGCCCCTCTTTAACACCGCTCTGTCAGGACAGGGCCCCCAGCCATGTGTGTGTATGTGTGGTGTGTGTGCGTACATGTCTGAGGAACTGTGACCTGCAGGTCAAAAAGGGTGTGGGCAGGTGTCTCTAGGTACGAGGAGGGTTGTGGCTATGTGTCCAGACTAAAATGTACTGCCTACACACGTGCAAACACACATACACTTACCTCTCATCCCGATTCCCCTGCCTGTTTAGCAGTAGCCGCCACTGACAGGAATACACACACCGGCCGTGGAGAATTTGATGCTGACCTGTGAGAGATGGATCCGTCTGGCTGTGGACAGTGGTGGGATTATTCTCCCATTTCTAGAGTGTTTGTCTACACTCACTGCCCTTCCTCCCTCCCTGACCGGACAAAAATGTTCTCCAGCCTTTTCATTTCATAGGAGAAAGAGACAATCCTTCTGAAATCTTTCCCTCATGGAGAACTAACCCTAAATCAAGCCGGATGAGAGTCGGAAAAGCTTGATATCAGCAAGGCGTACTCTAGATTTCTCTGTATATTCTGTCTCTTATAATAGATAATGATAAAATTGATGATTAATGTAGCGTTCACCAGGGGAGATTATGGGATTATTGTGCTGTGTGTGAGTAGTAATATCTCTTCAGCCTCAAGGTCTGTCTATTACACACTCATATTCAACTTGATTGTTGTAGAGAGAGTTAGCTAAACAAGTCAGTCTAACGTGCATTTTTGCAGTGATTGGATCGTATTATACACCGAGTGTACAAAACATTAGGAACACCTGCTCTTTCCATGACAGACTGACCAGGTGAATCCAGGTGAAAGCTTTGGGGGGGGGGTGTTCTTAATGTTTTGTCCACTCAGTGTAAATACACACTGTGTACAGTGGGGAGAACAAGTATTTGATACACTGCCGATTTTGCAGGTTTTCCTACTTACAAAGCATGTAGAGGTCTGTAATTTTTATCATAGGTACACTTCAACTGTGAGAGACGGAATCTAAAACAAAAATCCAGAAAATCACATTGTATGATTTTTAAGTAATTAATTTGCATTTTATATAGTGGAGGAGTGGCAGATCCTCCCCATCACACAGACAGGATACTTCCCATCCCACTGACAGAATCCTCCCCATTTGTATTTATTATGGATGTGTCAATTGCAACGTCTGTTTGCTCCTCATTACACACCACAGACCAACAAATATGATTTACTTCAACAACATAGTAATCACTTCAAAAGTTATTGTATGACCTCTTATACACTATATTAGGCCCAGACTTTGAAACTTTGGTTTTCCTAGATATGGCTACTATATTGAGATCACTACATTCAATGGATCTGGATACTGCTTTCAAGTACATTTCTGCAGCATTAGTAAAGATGTGATCAATACATGTTGATGATTTCATTTCTGTACTGTTTGTAACTTCCCTGGTAAGTTGACTGATAACCTGAACCAGGTTGCAGGCACTGGTTACAGTTTGAAGCCAGTCAATATTTAAATCACCCAGAAAATATCTCTCTGTTGATATCACATACATTATCAAGCAACTCCACGAGGTACTGAAGGCCCCCCACCCGACACCTCGAATCCAGGAAGAAGCGGACGGAGTACGCCAGGGCCCCCTCGATGTCCAGAGCGCACCTCAGACCCCTGGAGCGGATCAGCCACCACCGGCCTGAGGAGAGACACATGGAACGAGGGGTTAATGCGGTAATCAGAAGGGAGTAGAAACCTATAAGTAACCTCTTTTATTCTCCTCAGGACTTTGAACGGCCCCACAAACCGCGGGCTCAGCTTCCCGCAGGGCAGGCGGAGGGGCAGATTCCGGGTCGAGAGCCAGACCCGATCACCCGGTACAAAGACCGGGTCCTCACTGCGGTGTCGGTCAGCGTTGATCTTCTGGCAATGCACGGTGCATTGGAGGTGGATGTGAGCAGCATTCCACGTCTCCTCCGCGCGCCTAAACCAGTCATCCACCGCAGGAGCCTCGGTCTGGCTCTGATGCCACGGTGCCAGAACCGGCTGATAACCTAAAACACATTGAAATGGCGTTAGGTTAGTGGAGGAGTGGCGGAGAGATTTCTGGGCATATACGGCCCATGGCAAGAACACCGACCACTCCCCCGGCCGGTCCTGGCAGTAGGACCGCAGGAACCTACCCACATCCTGATTCACCCGTTCCACCTGCCCATTAGACTCGGGGTGAAAACCAGAGGTCAGGCTGACCGAGACCCCCAGACATTCCATGAACGCCTTCCAGACCCTGGATGTGAACTGGGGACCCCGGTCAGACACTATGTCATCTGGCACCCCGTAGTGCCGGAAGACATGTGTAAACAGGGCCTCCGCAGTCTGCAGGGCCTGTGGGGAGACCGGGCAGAGGAAGGAGGCGGCAGGCTTTGGAAAAGCGATCCACAACGACCAGGATGGTGGTGTTACCTTGAGAGAGGGGAAGATCATTAAGGAAGTCAATACACAAGTGGGACCATGGCCGTTGTGGAACTGGTAAGGGCTGTAACTTACCCACTGGAGGTGCCTAGGTGCCTTAGTCTGAGCGCACACTGAGCAGGAGGAGACATACACCCTCACGTCCTTAGCCAAGGTAGGCCAACAGTACTTTCTGGTCAGGCAGCGCACTGTACGACCGATACCTGGGTGACCAGAGGAGGGGGACGTGTGTGCCCAATAGATCAGATGGTCACGGACAAGAGATGGCATGTACTGCAGCCCAGCTGGACACTGAGGTGGAGATGGCTCTGTGTATAACGCCCGCTCTATGTCCGCGTCCATCGCCCACACTGCCGGCGCCACAATGCAGGAGGCTGGGAGTATGGGGGTGTTGTCTATGGGCCTCTCCTCTGTGTCGTACAGCCGTGACAATGTGTCTGCCTTCACGTTCTTTGTTCCCGGGATGTAAGACAGTAAAATCAAACCGAGTGAATAATAGGGCCCACCTGGCCTCACTGCCCGGATGTACTCCAGGTTACGGTGGTCCGTCCAGACGAGGAAAGGGTGTTTCGCCCCTTCGAGCCAGTGCCTCCACACGGTCAGGGCTCGGACAAAAGCCAACAGCTCCCGATCACCAACGTCGTAGTTCTGCTCCGCCGGGCTGAGCTTCTTGAAGAAGAAGGCACAGGGGCAGAGCTTGGGTGGCCTGCCCGAGCGTTGAGATAGGACAGCGACTATCTCTACCTCGGACGCATCCACCTCCACTACGAACGGTAGTGATGGATCAGGATGGGCCAGTACCAGGGCTGAGGTGAACAGAACCCTTAGGTTACTGAAGGCCCTGTCAGCCTCAGCAGACCAGCGGAGCCGGGACGGCCCACCCTTCAACAGAGATGTGATGGGAGCTGCGACCTTGCCAAAGCCCGGATAAACCTCCGATAGTAGTTGCCAAAGCCAATAAAGCGCTGCACCTCCTTGACCGTGGTTGGAGTCGGTCAATTACGCACGGCTGAAATGCGATCTCCCTCCATCTCCACACCTGAGGTGGTAATGCGTTATCCGAGGAAGGAGACGGACTGTTGGAAAAACAAACACTTTTCTGCTTTGGCATGAAGGTCATGTTCCAACAGTCGGGCCAGCACTTTGCGAACCAGGGACACATGCTCGGCGCGCGTAGCGGAATACACCACAATGTTATCGATGTAGACCCCTACACTGTGACTAAGCATGTCCCGAAACATCTCGTTCACAAAGGACTGGAAGACGGATGGAGCATTCATCAAACCGTACGGCATCACCAGGTATTTGTAATGCCCCGTGGTTGTGCTGAATGCTGTCTTCCACTCGTCCCCCTCTCGGACACGCACCAGGTTGTACGCACTCCGGAAATCTCATTTTGTGAAGAAGCGCGCCTCATGCATTGACTCGATCACAGATGGAATGAGGGGTAGAGGATAACTATAATGTATTGTCCCCTTGTTCAGTGCTCAGTAATCAATGCAAGGGCGCAGACCTCTGTCTTTCTTCTTCACAAAAAATAAACTTGAGGAGGTGAGCGAAGTAGAGGGACGTATATGAACCCCTGGAGCAGGGACTCGGAGACGTATGTCTCCATCGCCTCCGTTTCAGCCTCCGACTGGGGATACACATGACTCCTGGGAGGCACAGCATCTACCCAGAGGTTTATCGTGCAATCCCCCGCCCGATGAGGTGGTAATTTGGTCGCCTGCATTATGGAAAACGTGTGTGCCAAATCGAGGTATTCGGGGGGAATGCGCGCGGTAGAGGTAGTGTCTGGACTTTACACTGTGGTTGCACCAACGGAAACATCTAGACACCTACCCTGTCACTCTCGCGACCACCCCGTGAGGCAGGCCTCCGACAGATGGAGACGCCCCGCTCGATCCAAAGCAGGGACGGAAGGTTGCCGACTTCGACTTCGAAATCGTAGGGGAAGGAGTAGGAGTAGGCACAACGGCCGCAGACACAGGTACCCCCAGCGACGAAGGTGCAGGAAGATTATGCTCCAGGACGGAAAAACTGTTCGTTGTTTGTATTCGCTCCGGGCCTCTCGCTGGGAAAGTAGGCTGCTTTGCGGCAGGCCACTGTCTTCGGCTTCCACGGCTCGTGACATGCGACCAACGACAAACGACAAGATGGAGGTGCATCCAACATGTGCGAACGCCGTCCAGCCACCGGCGTAGAAAAGGTCAATATTCCACTCTGCGTTTTCCCCAGTTTCTTACGTAGGCTGGCTACCTGTGTGATCAAGGAAACCACCTCAAGCCTATAATCCTCGGCAAGCAAACAATTGCCGCATTGGAACTCTGAGTGATCCAGTTTGTCCTGAAACAAAGAGGGCTACATTGGAAAACTCATCTGGGACTAACTTTGTTAGCTTGATGGCTAACATTAGCAGCTTAGCTAGGTTAGCGGCTCCTTCAAGCAGACTTAAACCTGTCAGCTAAGCAGGATTCCGGGACAATAAATAGCGGTCCTAGCTGTTAAAAGCCATGCAAAAACAAGTTTGGTATTTATGTTTAACAAAGATTGGTTATGTTTTAGTATACAGTGTTCAGCTGCGCACTCTGATGACGTCAGATGGTTGGGGATAACAGACAGGATCCTCCCCATCACACAGACAGGATCCTCCCCATCCCACAGACAGGATCCTCCCCATCACACAGACAGGACCCTCCCCATCACACAGGCAGGATCCTCCCCATCACACAGACAGGATCCTCCCCATCACACAGGCAGGATCCTCCCCATTACACAGACAGGATCCTCCCCATCACACAAACAGGGTCTGAACTAGACCTAGACAGACAGTTAGGTAATGCTGTGTCCCTATAGACCTCTGTCTCCTTACACTCTGTCTATCTGGTACCTCTGTCTCTCAACTTTGGAGAAAGTTCACTAAGGTCAGGGCCCATATCCACAATGCGTCTCAGAGTAGGAGGGGGGATCTAGGATCGGTTTTGGCTTGTAGATCATAATAAATAATATTATTACAGATCCTAGTTAATGATGCACACGGTGTCTTAAAACGAATATTTTACAGCAACAAGTTGAACAGACCATGTACTGGTCATCTGGATCAACTAAGTAAAGGAGCAATACCAGCTAAAATGGAAATCACTGATCTGTTTACCATATGGGGGCCAGATCCAATCAATGAAATGGGGGAATGTTTAAATGAGTCATTAATAAAACACTTTTTAAAATCAGTTACAGATTAAAGCAAGTTGAATTCGTGCTTCATATTTGAATAATTTACAGTGTGGGGGGTGTGCTTTGGGAATTGCATTCATGTAAAATTAGATTGCTGATTAACTGACTAAATAATGAAACCTATAAAAGGAGGCGATGCAGAGTTCAATATGTGTATCATCAGTGTCTCTTCTTCTTCTTCTGGTTGCATAAGGTGTTCTGTTCCTCCCTTGTCTCTACTTGTAATGAGTGTCTGCTCATGGCGGTGCGGTGACATTTTTTGCGACCTCATGGTGCGTTGCTACACGTCCAGATGCCAGCGGCCGCTTTAACGGTCTGCCGTCTGCGCCACTCATCACCTTGACGACCTATAAACCTGTCGCCAAGGAGACAAAGTGTCCATGCCTTGAGCTATGTGGCCAAGGAGTGCAAAGTAGTCTGGTGTGTGTGTGGTGTGTGTGTGTGGGCGGGATGCCTCCGAGCCGGGGGAACAGTAACCATAGATAACTTGTGTGATTTATTTTCCTCACGTAGAGAATTATACTACTCCACTGTCTCTGATATCAGCACCGTCCTACTTCACTGTCTCTGATATCAACACCATCCTACTGCACTGTCTCTGATATCAACACAGTCCTACTGCACTGTCTCTGATATCAACACCATCCTACTGCACTGTCTCTGATATCAACACCGTCCTACGCCACTGTCTCTGATATCAACACCGTCCTACTCCTCTGTCTCAGATATCAACACTGTCCTACTCCACTGTCTCTGATATCAACACCGTCCTACTCCCCTGTCTCTGATATCAACACCGGGATACTCCACTGTCTCTGATATTAACACCGTCCTACTCCACTGTCTCTGATATCAACACCATTCTACTGCACTGTCTCTGATATCAACACCGTCCTACTCCACTGTCTCTGATATCAACACCATTCTACTGCACTCTCTGATATCAACACCGTCCAACTCCACTGTCTCTGATATCAACACCGTCCTACTCCACTGTCTCTGATATCAACACCGTCCTACTCCTCTGTCTCAGATATCAACACTGTCCTACTCCACTGTCTCTGATATCAACACCGTCCTACTCCCCTGTCTCTGATATCAACACCGGGATACTCCACTGTCTCTGATATTAACACCATCCTACTCCACTGTCTCTGATATCAACACCATTCTACTGCACTGTCTCTGATATCAACACCGTCCAACTCCACTGTCTCTGATATCAACACCATTCTACTACACTCTCTGATATCAACACCGTCCTACTCCACTGTCTCTGATATCAACACCGTCCTACTCCACTGTCTCTGATATCAACACCGTCCTACTCCCCTGTCTCTGATATCAACACCGTCCTACTGCACTGTCTCTGATATCAACACCATCCTACTCCACTGCCTCTGATATCAACACCGTCCTACTCCCCGTCTCTGATATCAATACCGTCCTACTGCACTGTCTCTGATATCAACACCGTCCTACTCCCCTGTCTCTGATATCAACACGTCCTACTCCACTGTCTCTGATATCAACACCATCCTACTCCACTGTCTCTGATATCAACACCGTCCTACTCCACTATCTCTGATATCAACACTGTCCTACTCCACTATCTCTGATATCAACACCGTCCTACTCCACTGTCTCTGATATCAACACTGTCCTGCTCCCCTGTGTACTCACCTTCTACTGTCAACACTGTTTAGTGCTATTCTAAAAACAGCACACACACACACACTAAAGATAACTGTTTGCCATTGACACTTGTTGAGCAGAATACTGTTTGATTCAAACAATTTAAAACAAATCTGTTTCATACAGCAGATATCAGTTTGATCTTGCTCGCTAGGTTATTCCTGTATTTATATGTATTGACCAGTACAGAGAAACCTGCTTTAATGATATGTATTGACCAGTACAGAGAAACCTGCTTTAATGAAATCAGCTAAAGGAATGTTGACATGCATCCCAAATGGCACCCTATTCCTTACATATGACACTACATTTGACCAGAGTCCTATGTGTGTGTGTCTGCATGTGTGTGTGTGTGTGTGTGTGTTGTTTCCAGAGTCTGTGTGCTGGATTTCATCAATCATTAAGTATGAGACCACTGGAGTAACCTCGCCATATCTACAGCAAGGTGTCCACTTGGCACATATGCATAGGCACGCACTTACGCACGCACACACACACATGCCCCCCCCAGGAAGAATGTGTGTCTAGCTAAGGCCGTTGCCACCTGCACATTATGAGCAGCTCTCTAGAAAACCACACTGTGTCCTGACAAACAGTCTGCTGTAGCAATGACATCTCAATATTAGGACCGCTTTCACCTGAATAATCACCATTACTCTCCTCCTCTCTCTCTCTCCCTCTATCTCTCTCCCTCTCCTCTCTCTCTCTCACTCCCTCTCTCTCTCTCTCTCTGTCTGTCTCTCTCTCTCACTCCCTCTCTCTCTGTCTCTCTCTCTCACTCCCTCTCTCTCTGTCTCTCTCTCTCCCTCTCTCTGTCTCTCTCTCTCACCCCCTCTCTCTCTCACTCCCTCTCTCTCTCTCTCTGTCTGTCTGTCTGTCTGTCTGTCTGTCTGTCTGTCTGTCTGTCTGTCTGTCTGTCTGTCTGTCTGTCTGTCTGTCTGTCTGTCTGTCGCTCTCTCTCTCTCTCTCTCTCTCTCTCTCTCTCTCTCTCTCTCTCTCTCTCTCTCTCTCTCTCTCTCTCTCTCTCTCTCTCTCTCTCTCTCTCTCTCTCTCTCTCTCTCTTCTGCAGGCACCAGACATTTTTGACATTTGCAAAGGTTGAAAGACAGAGCACCTTTGTCTCCTAATAAGGAGGCTCTCCTCCGCCTGAATGAGAGGGGGAGACAGGGGAGGCTTGGAGAGGGGAGCGATGCGGGAGGCAGAGGGGACGTTTTTTGAGGGGGAGACAGGGTGAAGTCATACGTTTCTGTCACACAGGTAAAAGGGAGGAGGTGGCAGGGGGATGGGGGGTAAAGTAAAAGGGAGGGGGTGGCAGGGGGATAGAGGGGGTTGAAGTAAAAGGGAGGGGGTGGCAGGGGGATAGGGGGTAAAGTAAAAGGGAGGGGGCGGCAGGGTGATAGGGGGGTAAAGTAAAAGGGAAGGGGCGGCAGGGTGATGGGGGTAAAGTAAAAGGGAGGGGGCGGCAGGGGGATGGGGGGGTAAAGTAAAAGGGAGGGGGCGGCAGGGGGATAGAGGGGTAAAGTAAAAGGGAGGGGGCGGCAGGGGGATGGGGGGGTAAAGTAAAAGGGAGGGGGCGGCAGGGGGATGGGGGGTAAAGTAAAAGGGAGGGGGCGGCAGGGTGATAGGGGGGTAAAGTAAAAGGGAAGGGGCGGCAGGGTGATGGGGGGGTAAAGTAAAAGGGAGGGGTACTCTAGTTATTTTATTATGGTGCACCTTGTGTCACTACACACATGGAATTGAAATATCTTCCCACTGCACTGCACTGCACCTGACTTAGGAGAGAGGGAGGAGAGCGGGAGGAGAGAGGGAGGAGAAAAGGGAAAAAACGGGATTAGGGGAGAGGAGAGGAGGAGGAGGAGGACAAGATGGACAATGTACCAGACATTCTCTTATGTCATGCAGGGAAAGTGTTGTAGTAGACAGTAACAACAACTTTATGAAATAAACATAATTATTTTTTTAGCATCGTCAAGACAAGAGCCAGACACAGGGAAACATGTAGAAGGGAAACATGTCTTTATTTCTGTGTACTTGGTGGCAAAGACTGTGACACTCTCCAGAAGACAGAAGCAGAACTGTAACACTCAAGGTCTTTTTGGTCTCTCCTCTTTGCTTTCTCTCCCTCTTTCTTTGTCTCTCTCTATTTCTCTCTGTTGCTTATAGAGATAAATCACTACTCTTCTCATCTCTCTCTATCTCTCCCTCTCCCTCGCTCTGTCTCTCTCTCTCAATTGAATTTAATTCAAAGGGTTTTCTTGGCATGGGAAACATATGTTTACGTTAGCAAAGCAAGTGAAATAGATAATACACAAAAGTGAAATAAACAATAAAAAATGAACAGTAAACATTACACTCACAAGTTTAAAAGGAAAATACACATTTCAAATGTCATATTATAGCTATGTACAGTGTTATAATGATGTGCAAATAGTTAATGTACAAAGGGGAAAATAAATAAACATAAATATGGGTTGTATTTACAATGGTGTTTGTTCTTCACTGGTTGCCCTTTTCTAGTGGCAACAGGTCACACATCTTGCTACTGTGATGGCACACTGTGGTATTTCACCCAATACCGCCCTCTCGCTCTCTCTCTCTGTCCATTGCTTGTTCAAAAGCTACTCAAGTTAAGGTAGTTTACTCAAAGCCCAGAGAAGACAGGTGAAGAGGTTTGTAATAGACCTGTGGGCATCGAGGAGGAAAATGTGGTCGACATTCCAGGGATGTTTTAATTGCTATTTCTGAAACTGAAGCTATACATTATTTTCACCCTAATTTGCAATCTTAGGACATTTTATCCAGAGGGATGGCATCCTCCAAAAAAAACTAAAAAGTGAAAATGTTGCTTTCCGTTGATTGTCTTATGTAACCAGAATATCTGAAGTGATCCTGTCTTTAAAAGCAGATGGTGTGGTTATGACATTATGCTCGTTAACAAGAATTAGGACCTTTTAGGACAAACAAGCAGGGGTTGTTTTGAAGGACAGGGGCTTTAATTTGAGCTAATTCCATTAAAGATGCCCAGAATAATTGTCAACATGTGTGCTCATAGACACATGATAGCCTAGACAATGGCACCTGCTGGAAAAATAATTGTACACCCATTGGCTGTTTAAAAAAAAACAATCACGTTTAATTATCCCTTCCCCTGCAGTTTTCCCCTGCACTTCCACTGTAGTTAGAGAGAGAACATTCTCACAATGTTCTGTCACTCATATGTAGCTGCTACTGAATCTTATTTCGTCGACTTCTAGGATCATTCTCCTAGCGACTCCGGAGCCAATATTAGCCGTGCGGTGCGTTGTTTTACCCATGAGCCGGTTGCCTAGGTAACGTTGCATAAGAGCAGCGGGAAGGAAAGGATGCCCCTTGCTGATTGCGAGACGGGAGACTAGGTGGTAGATCTACCCAGCAGCCCCCTTGTTCTCTCTCTCGCTCTCTCTCTCTCTCTCCCTCTCTCTCTCTCTCTCTCTCTCTCTCTCTCTCTCTCTTTCTGTTTATCTGTCTCTGTCTCTCTCTCCATCTCTCTCTCTCTCCCTCACTATCTCTCTAGTTTCTCTCACCAACCCTTTATACTCCAACACTCTGATGTGTTAAACTAGTAAGGATCAAGCAGTTCTCTGTGTGTGTGTGTGTTAGCTTAGTGGCTCTCCTTCCTGATATCAATGTCCTCTGAAGCAAGTTGTCTTTCCTCATCATTATATGACACGCAACAAAAGCTCATACCTGTCCAATTGAGATGCTACCAATAGAATTGAAAAAGCACCACCTGTGGACTGAGCACCACCTAAATTGAGATATAATTCTCACTGTATTTTGACTTCAGAAGGCCTAGTGTTCTGGGTCTGCTAAATGAATAAACTTGTGGAACATATGCCTGGAAGTATTGTCATGTTAAATGTTTTGTGTACTGTACTGTACTTGAGTTTCTCACGCTGGCATTAACCAGTGACTATGCAGCTAATCCCCACAGTGAAGCATCTCTCCATGAGACCACGTCTCTCAGCCTGTTTGGCTGCGCTGCCTGGTAACTGCAGGCTAAGGCCACACACAAACACACACAAACACACACAGTCCTCAGCTAAGAGTGTCCGTGTACAGAGCCTGACAGGACAGGGCTTGTAGATTCCGTAGAGAGATATGTGGCTCCAGATTGCCAGGCTTTCCCAGTCTTCCCAACAAGTGGATAATGTTCTGTGGAGGCCACTGTGTGCCTGTCTGTGTTGAGAGGCAGGATGAGAAGAGCCAGCCTTGGCTGTGGAGACAGCATTGTGTGGGTGTGGGTGTGTGTGTGTGTGTGTGTGTGTGTGCCTGTGTGTGTGCGTGTGTTTTAGATGTTAACTGTCTTTGTGTGTGTTTTAGATGTTAACAGTGTGTGTGTGTGTGTGTGTGTGTAGTTTAGATGTTAACAGTGTGTGTGTGTGTGGTTTAGATGTTAACAGTGTGTGTGTGTGCCTGCATGTGTGCGTGCGTTTTAGATGTTAACTGTCTGTGTGTGTGTTTTAGATGTTAACAGTGTGTGTGTTTATTTTAGATGTTAACAGAGTGTGTGTGTGTGTGTGTGTGTGTGTGTGTGTGTGTGTGTGTGTGTGTGTGTGTGTGTCGTTTAGATGTTAACAGTGTGTGTGTGTGTGTGTGGTTTAGATGGTAACAGTGTATGTGTGTTTTAGATATTAACAGTGTCTGTGTGTGTGTTTTAGATATTAACAGTGTCTGTGTGTGTGTCTTAGATGTTAACAGTGTCTGTGTGTGTGTTTTAGATATTAACAGTGTCTGTGTGTGTGTTTTAGATATTAACTGTGTGTGTGTGTGTTTTAGATGTTAACAGTGTGTGTGTGTGTGTGTGTGTTGTCTCTAGGTGCTGAACTGCCTGGTCTGATAGACCTGGAGTCGCTGTATCGTGGTGTGGAGCAGAGTATCAACCACACCCAGGCCCAGAGACAGAGGAGACAGAGTCCAGAGAGAGCCTACAACATTGAGGTCCTACTGGGGGTGGATGACTCCGTGGTCCAGTTCCACGGCAAGGAACACGTCCAGAAGTACCTGCTCACGCTCATGAACATCGTAAGTAGCACACTCACAGAGAGGTACACACACGCACACACACAAACGGAGGCATTCATGAAGGCTCACACATTCATGAACATCTTACGGACACACACACACAAACGGAGACACACACACACTCCTTTGCAAGAGAGAACTGTCCAATATGGCAGCTAAAATGAAACAGTAAACTCACAGAGGACAGAGAACTAGAGACTAGGACAGAGAACTAGAGACTTGGACAGACAACCAGAGACTAGGACAGCGAACCAGAGACTAGGACAGAGAACTAGAGACTAGGACAGATAACTAGAGACTTGGACAGAGAACTAGAGACTTGGACAGACAACCAGAGACTAGGAAAGCGAACCAGAGACTAGGACAGAGAACTAGAGACTAGGACAGATAACTAGAGACTTGGACAGAGAACTAGAGACTTGGACAGAGAACTAGAGACGAGGACAGAGAACTAGGGATTAGAACAAAGAACTGGAGACTAGGACAGAGAACTAGAGACTAGGACAGATAACTAGGGATTAGGACAGAGAACTAGAGACTAGGACAGATAACTAGAGACTAGGATAGAGAACTAGGGATTAGGACAGAGAACTAGAGACTAGGACAGAGAACTAGGGATTAGGACAAATAACTAGAGACTAGGACAGAGAACTAGAGACTAGGACAGATAACTAGGGATTAGGACAGAGAACTAGAGACTATGATAGAGAACTAGAGACTAGGGCAGAGAACTGGAGACTAAGACAGATAACTAGGGATTAGGACATAGAACTAGAGACTAGGACAGAGAACTAGAGACTTGGACAGACAACCAGAGACTAGGACAGAGAACCATAGACTAGGACAGAGAACTAGAGACTAGGATAGAGAACTAGAGACTAGGGCAGAGAACTAGAGACTATGAAGAGAATTAGAGACTAGGGCAGAGAACTAGAGACTAGGGCAGAGAACTAGAGACTAGCACAGAGAACTAGAGACTAGGGCAGAGAACTAGAGACTAGGACAGAGAACTAGAGACTAGGACAGAGAACTAGAGACTTGGACAGAGAACTAGAGACTTGGACAGAGAACTAGAGACTTGGACAGACAACCAGAGACTAGGACAGAGAACCAGAGACTAGGACAGAGAACTAGAGATGAGGACAGAGAACTAGAGACTAGGGCAGAGAACTAGAGACTATGAAGATAACTAGACACTAGGGCAGAGAACTAGAGAATAGCACAGAGAACTAGAGACTAGGACAGAGAACTAGAGACTAGGACAGAGAACTAGAGACTAGGACATAGAACTACAGACTAGGAGAGAGAACTACAGATTAGGACAGAGAACTACAGACTAGGAGAGAGAACAACAGACTAGGAGAGAGAACTAGAGACTAGGACAGAGAACTAGAGACTAGGACAGAGAACTAGAGACTAGGACAGAGATCTAGAGGCTAGGACAGAGAACTAGAGACTAGGACAGAGAACTAGAGACTAGGACAGAGAACTAGAGACTAGGACAGAGAACTGGAGACTAGGACAGATAACTAGGGATTAGGACAGAGAACTAGAGACTAGGACAGAGAACTAGAGACTAGGATAGAGAACTAGGGATTAGGACAGAGAACTAGAGACTAGGACAGAGAACTAGGGATTAGGACAAAGAACTAGAGACTAGGACAGAGAACTAGAGACTAGGACAGATTACTAGGGATTAGGACAGAGAACTAGAGACTAGGACAGAGAACTAGAGACTAGGATAGAGAACTAGGGATTAGGACAGAGAACTAGAGACTAGGACAGAGAACTAGGGATTAGGACAAAGAACTAGAGACTAGGACAGAGAACTAGAGACTAGGACAGATAACTAGGGATTAGGACAGAGAACTAGAGACTATGATAGAGAACTAGAGACTAGGGCAGAGAACTGGAGACTAAGACAGATAACTAGGGATTAGGACATAGAACTAGAGACTAGGGTAGAGAACTAGAGACTTGGACAGACAACCAGAGACTAGGACAGAGAACCAGAGACTAGGACAGAGAACTAGAGACTAGGATAGAGAACTAGGAATTAGGACAGACAACTAGAGACTATGACAGAGAACTAGAGACTTGGACAGAGAACTAGAGACTTGGACAGAGAACTAGAGACTTGGACAGACAACCAGAGACTAGGACAGAGAACCAGAGACTAGGACAGAGAACTAGAGACTATGAAGATAACTAGACACTAGGGCAGAGAACTAGAGAATAGCACAGAGAACTAGAGACTAGGACAGAGAACTAGAGACTAGGGCAGAGAACTAGAGACTAGGGCAGAGAACTAGAGACTAGCACAGAGAACTAGAGACTAGGGCAGAGAACTAGAGACTAGGACAGAGAACTAGAGACTAGGACAGAGAACTAGAGACTTGGACAGAGAACTAGAGACTTGGACAGAGAACTAGAGACTTGGACAGACAACCAGAGACTAGGACAGAGAACCAGAGACTAGGACAGAGAACTAGAGACTATGAAGATAACTAGACACTAGGGCAGAGAACTAGAGAATAGCACAGAGAACTAGAGACTAGGACAGAGAACTAGAGACTAGGACAAAGGACTACAGACTAGGAGAGAGAATTAGAGACTAGGACAGAGAACTACAGACTAGGAGAGAGAACAACAGACTAGGAGAGAGAACTAGAGACTAGGACAGAGATCTAGAGGCTAGGACAGAGAACTAGAGACTAGGACAGAGAACTAGAGACTAGGACAGAGAACTAGAGACTAGGACAGAGAACTGGAGACTAGGACAGATAACTAGGGATTAGGACAGAGAACTAGAGACTAGGACAGAGAACTAGAGACTAGGATAGAGAACTAGGGATTAGGACAGAGAACTAGCGACTAGGACAGAGAACTAGGGATTAGGACAAAGAACTAGAGACTAGGACAGAGAACTAGAGACTAGGACAGATAACTAGAGACGAGGACAGAGAACTAGAGACTAGGGCAGAGAACTAGAGACTATGAAGATAACTAGACACTAGGGCAGAGAACTAGAGAATAGCACAGAGAACTAGAGACTAGGACAGAGAACTAGAGACTAGGACAAAGGACTACAGACTAGGAGAGAGAATTAGAGACTAGGACAGAGAACTACAGACTAGGAGAGAGAACAACAGACTAGGAGAGAGAACTAGAGACTAGGACAGAGATCTAGAGGCTAGGACAGAGAACTAGAGACTAGGACAGAGAACTAGAGACTAGGACAGAGAACTAGAGACTAGGACAGAGAACTGGAGACTAGGACATAGAACTAGGGATTAGGACAGAGAACTAGAGACTAGGACAGAGAACTAGAGACTAGGACAGAGAACTAGGGATTAGGACAGAGAACTAGAGACTAGGACAGAGAACTGGAGACTAGGACAGAGAACTAGGGATTAGGACAGAGAACTAGAGACTAGGGCAGAGAACTGGAGACTATGATAGAGAACTAGAGACTAGGGAGGAGAACTGGAGACTAAGACAGATAACTAGGGATTAGGACATAGAACTAGAGATTAGGACAGAGAACTAGAGACTAGGACAGAGAACTAGAGACTAGGATAGAGAACTAGAGACTAGGGCAGATAACTGGAGACTAAGACAGATAACTAGGGATTAGGACAGAGAACTAGGGATTAGGACAGAGACCTAGAGACTAGGACAGAGATCTAGGGATTAGGACAGAGAACTAGGGATTAGGACAGAGAACTAGAGACTAGGGCAGAGAACTGGAGACTAGGATAGAGAACTAGGGATTAGGACAGAGAACTAGAGACTAGGACAGAGAACTAGAGATTAGGACAAAGAACTAGAGACTAGGACAGATAACTAGTGACTAGGACAGATAACTAGGGATTAGGACAGAGACCTAGAGACAATGATAGAGAACTAGAGACTAGGGCAGAGAACTGGAGACTAAGACAGATAACTAAGGATTATGACATAGAACTAGAGACTAGGACAGAGATCTAGAGACTAGGACAGAGAACTGGAGACTAGGACAGAGAACTGGAGACTAGGACAGAGAACTGGAGACTAGGACAGAGAACTAGGGATTAGGACAGAGAACTAGAGACTAGGACAGAGAACGAGAGACTAGGACAGAGATCTAGGGATTAGGACAGAGAACTAGAGACTAGGGCAGAGAAATGGAGACTATGATAGAGAACTAGAGACTAGGGCAGAGAACTGGAGACTAAGACAGATAACTAGGGATTAGGACATAGAACTAGAGATTAGGACAGAGAACTAGAGACTAGGACAGAGAACTAGAGACTATGATAGAGAACTAGAGACTAGGGCAGAGAACTGGAGACTAAGACAGATAACTAGGGATTAGGACAGAGAACTGGGGATTAGGACAGAGACCTAGAGACTAGGACAGAGAACTAGGGATTAGGACAGATAACTAGGGATTAGGACAGAGAACTAGAGACTAGGGCAGAGAACTGGAGACTAGGATAGAGAACTAGAGACTAGGGCAGAGAACTGGAGACTAAGACAGATAACTAGGGATTAGGACAGAGAACTAGAGATTAGGACAGAGACCTAGAGACTAGGGTAGAGAACTAGAGACTAGGGCAGAGAACTGGAGACTAGGACAGATAACTAGGGATTAGGACAGAGAACTAGGGATTAGGACAGAGAACTAGAGACTAGGACAGAGAACTGGAGACTATGATAGAGAACTAGAGACTAGGGCAGAGAACTGGAGACTAAGACAGATAACTAGGGATTAGGACAGAGAACTAGAGTTTAGGACAGAGAACTAGAGACTAGGACAGAGAACTAGAGACTAGGATAGAGAACTAGAGACTAGGGCAGAGAACTGGAGACTAAGACAGATAACTAGGGATTGGGACAGAGAACTAGAGACTACAATAGAGAACGAGAGACTAGGACAGAGAACTAGAGACTAGGACAGATAACTAGAGACTAGGACAGAAAACTAGAGACTAGAATAGAGAACTAGAGACTAGGACAGAGAACCAGAGAGTAGGACAGAGAACCATCCACATGGATCCACAGAAACTCTGTAACCTACAGCCAGACAGACAGACAGCAGATTCCCTTCTCCCTCCTGCATGTTTCCACCCAGCAATCAGCCCAGGTAATCCACTGTCTGCCTGTCTGCCTGTTTGCCTCTCTGCCTCTCTGTATGTCTGCATGTCTGCTTGTCTGTCTGTCTGTCTGTCTGTATGTCTGTCTGTCTGTCTGTCTGTCTGTCTGTCTGTCTGTCTGTCTGTCTGTCTGTCTGTCTGTCTTTCTGCCTATCTATCTGTCTGTCTGTCTGTCTGTCTGTCTGTCTGTCTGTCTGTCTGTCTGTCTGTCTGTCTGTCTGTCTGTCTGTCTCCTCTATCTGAATATATTGGGATTTCTCCTTTCAGATAGTTTCATCTTAATTTATATTTTCTGGGTGTGTGTGCTTGCGTGTATGTGAGCGACAGAATGGTCACAGGCCAGTGAAACCTGTCGTCTGCCCCAGCTCTCACACACTGTCCCTTCAGTTGTTCTGTCATGTGTCACTGTCTGAGTGACGCAAAGCCAGCAGACAATATGCTTTAGGACACAACAAAGAGCTTAGCCCAGTACTCGCCTCCCAGGAGTGTGTGTGTGTGTGTGATTGGGAATGTGGCATGTAGACTTTAATCTCTGAAAATTAAACCTGATCTGAGAGTTGAGAGAGATTGTGTTTGTGTGTGTCTGTCTGTGTGTGTGTGCATGCGTGCATGTGTGTGTGTGTGTGTTTTTGTCGAGCATGTGTTTGTCGAGCGTGTGTGTGTGTGTGTGTGTGTGTGTGTGTGTGTGTGTGTGTGTGTACGTTCGTGTGTGTAGCCGTTGTGCAAGAAGCAGCAGCCAGATATCAGAGATTTATAGCAGAAACAGCAGCACTTGTTTTAGTCTTTACTCCGGTGTAGTGAAAGAACAACACCCCCTCCACTTTTTACTCCCTTTTTTAGATATCTGTAATACAATCTTAGAGGGGAATGCACAGCCATATTGCAGGCACCCTTCTCATCTAGAGAGAGAGACAGAGACAGAGAGATATAGTATTTTAAACAGCGCATTCAGAATAAATTACTGAAAAACCCGACAAACAGTAAATAAATAAATAAGTAAAACAACCTCCCACGCATGGCATCTATGCCACTTTCTTCTTGAAAGTTTACTTTGCTCACTTTAGGATCATCTCGTTCTCTGTCTCTCTGGCGGTAGAGGGAGGAGACAGACAAACACTCTTAAAACTAAGAACAGATATCTGTCTAGAAAGTGTACTCTGGACTTGGAGCTTTGCTTTATTCTCCATGCGGTTTCTCCATGAGGTTTCTCAATGCAACAAAGTAAGTGAAGCAAAGAGAAGCTCCGAGTAGGAGTTCTGATCTAGGATCAGGTTCTCCCTCTTATTCATTATGATTTAAAAGGAAAAACTGACCCTATATCAGCACTCCTACTCTGAGATGTAATTGGAATACTGGTGTGGTGATTGAGATCCAATGGATGCTATTCTTTACCTCAGCCTTTGATTAGGCAACATGGCTCTATACCTTCAGTGGCTTCCATTGAGGCCTTAACCTATCTAGGAACAAGGCTACGCCTAATAACCTAGGATGTGTCCCAAATTGCACCCTACTCCCTATATAGTGCACTACTTTTGACTACAGCTCTATAGGCCCTGGTCAAAAGTAGGTTACTATATATGGAATAGGGCGCCATTTGGGAAGCATCCCTAGAACAGTTATCTGGTCTCCCTCTAGAGCTGCTAGGTTCAGCCCAGAGCAGCCACATACAGGGTTTGGAAAGGGAGAAGAGGCTCTTTCTTTCTCTCCTCCTCATTGGTCCAAAGCTGCCAGGGTCAGATCATACAATTTTAAATTTTAGTCATACTGACCCCCCGTGGGAATTGAACCCACAACCCTGGCGTTGCAAACACCATGCTCTACCAACTAAGCTACATCCCTGCCGGCCATTCCCTCCCCTACCCTGGACGACGCTGGGCCAATTGTGCGCCGCCCCATGGGTCTCCGGGTCGCGGCCGCCTACGACAGAGCCTGGATAGATCATAGAGGCTGTCTCAGAGCAGAGAAGAGTGTGTTATCATAACCTTTTGTTGTCTGTGAGCTTTGTGTGTGTGTCTGTGTGTGTGTCTCTGTCTGTGTGTGTGTGTGTGTGTGTGTGTATGTGTGTGTGTATGTGTTATCTTCCTCTACCAGGGAAGCCTGAGGGTACAGTATACAGCAGGTTGTGTGAGTGTGTAGAGGATTTTTTATCTTGCTTTTATTCAGACCTACAGCAGGCCATGCTATCTGCTAAATATTACCTGATAAAAGTACCTTGAGAAGTATATAGAGTGAACACTCTTATCCCAATACACAATTCCAATTTTCCCAGTACATACTGTATATCCAGGTATATATCATTCATCTGAAAAACCAGTATATGCCATGTGAAGTGGTCACCCCTACTCTAACTAGCTTAGCCCACTAGGCATGCCAGAGTGCCTCAGAGCTATAGCCAGTAGTGTGTGGCTCTCTGTTGTTATTTGTACGTAAGAGGTTGCTTAGCCAATTATTATTTACTTTTTATATTTATTTTTTAGGAAGTAAGTCGGGTCTCCACTTACTGTTGAGAGTTAGAATAGTAGAATACACAAGGTTCTTTTGAAATGTAGTTGAACATCAGAAGTTTTCCTCTTTTTATGTCCGTCACTGACAGTCAATCAATTAGCCCATGCCAGCTAAAATGTTTTAGATTAGTAAATTAGTCTAGCCAGCTATCTAAACTTGTAGTAATCATGGCCGAATACCGACTGGGCGAAGGGCACGTTCCCAGGGGTCCTGACCTCCATGGGGCCCCCATTGATTTTGGAGGGGGGGGGATCTAGGTGTCAGAGAGGAGGTGGGCGGTCTGTCTGTCTACTGGACATTAGACAGATCCCACAGAAACCACTGAATCCTGTCTGTGGAGTTCAACTAGAGTGTTACAGTGTGTGTTTACCTCCTACTCCCTTCCCATGTTAATCTGGCTCCTCCAAATTTCTTAACAGCATCAATTGATAAATTCTAGTGTGGTTTGGTTTGTCAATGGCCGACCAATAGAAGAGCCCAGAGGTGGTCCATCAATGAACAAACACACACACGCACACACTCTAGGCCCAATCAGCAACAAGCAGCCCCCAGAGAGGAGAACAGAGGTCAACAACATGACAGAGAAATGCAGAAGTCCATTGATCAGCTTCTTTAATGGTCCATGGGAAATGAAGAGGAATCAATGGGCCAGACCTCAATCAAAAAATCCCTGGACCCCCCCTCTCCCGCTCCGTCCACAAGTCACATAATCACACACACACTCTCATATAATCACAAACACACAGACACACTCTCACATAATCACACACACAATCTCACATAATCACACACACACACTCTCACATAATCACACACACGGTCAAGGGCAGGAGGACAGGGAGCATCAGTGATGCAGTCCCACACAATATTCCTCCCTAAAGTCTGTCAAATCCCACTGTGAGAGAGAGAGAGAGAGAGAGAGAGAGAGAGAGAGAGAGAGAGAGAGAGAGAGAAGAGAGAGAGAGAGAGAGAGAGAGAGAGAGAGAGAGAGAGAGAGAGAGAGAGAGAGAGAGAGAGAGAGAGAGAGAGAGAGAGAGAGAGAGAGAGAGAGAGAGAGAGAGAGAGAGAGAGAGAGAGAGAGAGAGAGAGAGAGAGAGAGAGAGAGAGAGAGAGAGAGAGAGAGAGAGAGAGAGAGAGAGAGAGAGAGAGAGAGAGAGAGAGAGAGAGAGAGAGAGAGAGAGAGAGAGAGAGAGAGAGAGAGAGAGAGAGAGACCACAAATTCCAATTGGCTATACTTAAACTCTTTAACATCATCCTTAGCTCTGGCATCTTCCCCAATATTTGGAACCAAGGACTGATCACCCCAATCCACAAAAGTGGAGACAAAGTTGACCCCAAAAATATACATACCTAGGCCTAAACATCAGCGCCACAGGTAACTTCCACAAAGCTGTGAACGATCTGAGAGACAAGGCAAGAAGGGCCTTCTATGCCATCAAAAGAAACAAAAATTTCGACATACCAATTAGGATCTGGCTAAAAATACTTGAATCAGTTATAGAACCCATTTTCCTTTATGGTTGTGATGTCTGGGGTCCGCTCACCAACCAAGAATTCACAAAATGGGCAAACACCAAATTGAGACTCTGCATGCAGAATTCTGCAAAAATATCCTCTGTGTACAACGAAAAACACAAAATAATGCAGAGAATTAGGCCGATACCCGCTAATTATCAAAATCCAGAAAAGAGCTGTTAAATTCTATAACGACTTAAAAGGAAGTGATTCCCAAACCTTCCATAACAAAGCCATCACCTACAGAGAGATGAACTTGGAGAAGAGTCCCCAAAGTAAGCTGGTCCTGGGGCTCTGTTCACAAACACAAACAGACCCCACAGAGCCCCAGGATAACAACAACAACACAATTAGACCCAACCAAATCATGAGAAAACAAAATGAGAATTACTTGACACATTGGAAATAATTAATAAAAAAACAGAGCAAACTAGAATGCTATTTGGCCCTAAACAGACAGTACACAGTGGCAGAATACCTGACCACTGTGACTGACCCAAACTTAAGGAATGCTTTGACTATGTATTTGCATTTTAGTAATTTAGCAGACGCTCTTATCCAGAGCGACTTACAGTTAGTGGGTGCACACATTTTCATACCGGCCCCCCGTGGGAATCGAACCCACAACCCTGGCGTTGCTACCAACTGAGCTACACGGGACCACTATAGCCAGATGAGAGTTGTCTCCGGCGGTAGCTTAGGCTACTTTTATCCTGTTAAAATACAATTTTCAACAGCGCATTCGATCAATATAACCTAGCAAATTACATTGGTGGTCACTCAACTAATAAAGCCTAATATTGCACATTTGAATGCTGAAGGTGACGGACAGATGTGCAAGATCAGCAATAGGCCTACCTCTCGTTGGTCAGTGTGCAGTTTTGACTAGGCTAAATGACTTGTAGATCAATGACTGTCAACACAATTACATGCTTAGTTCGACACTGAAGGAGAGGATGCAGTTGTCACAAAATATTACTCAGTGAGCATAGCCTTGCTATTGAGAAAGGCCACAGTAAGCAGGCAGACCTGGCTCTCAAGAGAAGACAGGCTATGTGCACACTGCCCACAGGGGCGGCAGGTAGCTTAGTGGTTAAGAGCGTTGTGCCAGTAACTGAAAGGTCGCTGGTTCTAATCCCTGAGCCGACTAGGTGAATAATCTGCCGATGTGCCCTTGAGCAAGGCACTTAACCCTAATTGCTCTGGATAAGCGCATCTGCTAATTGACATAATAATATTATGAGGGGGAAACTGAGCTGCACTTCTTAACCTCCTGCCAAATGTATGACCATATTAGAGGCACATATTTCCATCAGATTAAAGAGATCCACAAAGAATTTTTAAACAAACCCAATTTTGATAAACTCCCTTATCTAATGGGTGAAATACCACAGTGTGTCATCACAGCAGCGAGATTTGTGACCTACAAAGCCAGAGCCCCATAATGGGAGAGCATAATATACAAGGAAATTCTCAAAGCTGCTAATGAGAACCTTGACGACCTTGTATCTAGCCGGTGGGGATTCCGGTGGGGTACCCCCACCCAGGTAGTGGCAGTGCTGGCAACACTGGCTGCAGTAACCCATGGGGAGGGGGTCACACTTGAACAATCAGAGAGGGGGGCTTAATCATTGTGGCCCAGGTGGCACAAAATAATCAAAGGTCTGACTGCACGGAGATGCTTGGGGAAAATGGTTACAACGGGGGACCAGAGTGTTTGTGTCTCAGGTGAAGAGGATGGATCTGATCTCCATCACCTAGGACTTGACATAGATTAAATAGATTAATCAAATCTCACATTGTTGTCAATTTTTGCTCAATCTTGCATGCTTTCTCAAACAGCTGTAACTGTAAATGCATTCGTATATGCATTCGTAAATCAGGTCCTTTCTTGAGTTGGGCTCTGGGATGTAATAACCGTTGAGCATCTGATTTTATGGTTGATTGTGGAGGAAAGGGTTTGAGTGTGTTAGAGTATGTGCGTGTGTGTTTATCCCACATCTGTTGCAAGGGGGGTAAGGATGTTAGGGAGAATATAGGATGAACCACAATAATTGTTTGCTAAAATAATAATTGCTTGTCAAACATGTAATGTAATACAATGGCAATCCGGGTTATAGGTTAAAATCCTATGCATGAACTGCCGACATTATTACGCATATTAATTGATAATGCTGGAAAATAAGATATGCAAGATATTTGAATAGATATATATTTTAAATAGCTATATACAGTATATACATATATTGAGGTGAGAGCATTGGAAATGCTTTTGGCGGTTGACCTGCTTCTGTTTTGTGGGTGGCACTGTGTGCTGTTTTCGATGGATGGGTCCTGGCCTCTCGGGGCCCTAGGAATCTGGAGGGACGGGGGTGGTATGCCGATCACTGGGATGACGGCCCAACTTGGGACGGGGAGGGGCTTTAGCGGGGGAATTAGTGGAGAACAATTGGAGGGTTACTTAGTAGCAATGCAAATATCATGGTACAACTATATGGACACTCAATCACTATGGTATTTTTATCATCCTATTGGATGATAACTTGTTTTTAACTAGGACAGAGGAATTCATAACTGATTTTTTCCGACATAACATAGGTACAGCAAATCCCCTTATTGTATGGGACACCTTTAAATGTGCCTTTAGAGGCCATGCAATTCAGTACTCATCTCAAAAACAAAAGCAATTTAGGTCAAAAGAGTGCATACTAACAAAGGAAATAGAAGGTCTAACAAAACAGATAGATAGCAATAAAAACTGTAACATAGAGGCTCAGAATAAATTAGAGGAAAAACTAAAAGAAATGGAGAATCTTATTCAAGAACGATCAAGTGTAATATGTTATAAAAAATAAAGCAAACTGGATGGAATATGGGGGAAAATGCACCAAATTATTTTTTAATCTTCAGCATAGGAATGCTACCAAAAATAATTTACTGAAACTGGTTACAAATGACGGAGTCACCCATGATTCACCAAATGATATTTTGAAGGAGGAAACAAAGTACTTTAAGCATATGTTTTTGTTTCAGTCACCTCCAACTCCTCTAACTGAAGCTAATTGTAGAGATTTATTTTCTATTGATAATGTAAAATGAACAGCCATACAGAAAGACTCATGTGAAGGTGAAATTACAGAGGAGGAACTTCTGGATGCAATTAAAGACTTTAAGTCCGGGAAAACTGCAGGGTTGGATGGCATACCAGTCGAGGTATACCAAACCTTTTTTGATATACTCAGAGGACCATTATTAGCATGTTTTAACTACTCCTATGTAAATGGTAGATTATCAGACACTCAAGAAGAAGGTCTGATCTAATTTCTACTGAAACAGGATACAAGTGGAAAATTCAAAGATCCAGTCCATTAAAAAAATTGGAGGCCCCTTACACCTCAGTATTGAGAATCTCTTATAAAATGGGTTAAAATAATGTATAGTAACCCTAGGTGTAAAATAGTAAATAATGGCTATATCTCCGAAAGTTTTAAACTTTCAAGAGGAGTGAAACAAGGTTGTCCACTATCGGCATATCTATTTATTATGGCCATCGAGATGCTAGAAGCTATTAAAATCAGAAATAACAATAATATCAAAGGATTAGAAATCCAGGGCTTAAAAACAAAGGTGTCATTGTACGCTTATGATTCTTTTTTTTTTTTTTTTTCACAACTTGAATCCCTCCACAGCCTCATAGAGGATCTAGATACATTTTCTAACCCCTCTGGATTACAACCAAATTATGATAAATGTACTATATTACGTATTGGATCACTAAAAATAAAAAATGTACATTACCATGTAGTTTACCAATAAAATGGTCTGATGGTGATGTGGATGTACTCGGAATAAATATCCCAAATAAAATAAATGATCTCACTCCAATACATTTTAATAGAAGGTTAGCAAAAATAGATAAGATCTTGCTACCATGGAAAGGTAAATACCTGTCAGTTTGTGGAAAAATCACCTTGATTAACTCTTTAGTATTATCCCAGTTTACCTATTTCCTTATGGTCTTGCCTACAGTTTTTTTAATTATATGAGAAAAAAATATTTCATTTTATTTGGAACGGCAAGCCAGACAAAATTAAACAGGCCTATTTATATAATGAATATGAATTCGGAGGACAGAAATTATTAAATATTAAAGCATTAGACCTATCATTAAAAGCTTCAGTCATACAAAAGTTATACTTAAATCCGAACTGGTTCTCTAGCAAATTAGTAAGATTGTCTCACCCAATGTTCAAGAATGGCCTTTTTCCCTTTATTCAGATTACAACCTCACACTTTCAGTTATTTGAAAAGGAAATAATCTCCCAAATATCACTATTTTTAAAACAAGCCATAGAAAGTTGGTTGCAATTTCAATTTAATCCTCCAAAAACGACAGAACAAATAATGCAACAAATATTATGGTTAAACACAAATATACTAATTGATAAAAAAACAATTTATTTTGACAACATGTTTAAAAAAAGGTATAATCTTCATGAATGATATCATCGGTAGGACTGGTGGAGTTATGTCGCACATGTGGAAATGGCTGCTCTACCCAAAATTACAACCAAAAAATTGCAGCATTACCGCAAAATGGAAGAGGAAAGTGGAAGGGGGAAAATGTAAGGAACTTGTCTGTCGGCCTTACATTAAAGAACATAATTGGTTAAAGAAAACTGTGATAAATAACAAAGTATACCAGTTTCATTTAAGGACCAAAGGATTGACAGCCATCCCATATAGATTGCAAAATAGTTGGGAAGAGATTTTTGACATACCGATCCCATGGCATAGTGTTTATGAACTGATACGCAAAACGACGCCGGATTCAAAACGTATAATTTTTTCAATTTAAATTATTATATAAAATTATTGCTACCAATAGAATGTTATTTATTTTAATGAGGGAAACAAGTATTTGACCCCTCTGCAAAACATGACTTAGTACTTGGTGGCAAAACCCTTGTTGGCAATCACAGAGGTCAGACGTTACTTGTAGTTTGCCACCAGGTTTGCACAAATCTCAGGAGGGATTTTGTCCCACTCCTCTTGGCAGATCTTCTCCAAGTCATTAAGGTTTCGAGGCTGACGTTTGGCAACTCGAACCTTCAGCTCCCTCCACATATTTTCTATGGGATTAAGGTCTGGAGACTGGCTAGGCCCCTCCAGGACCTTAATGTGCTTCTTCTTGAGCCACTCCTTTGTTGCCTTGGCCGTGTGTTTTGGGTCATTGTCATGCTGGAATACCCATCCACGACCCATTTTCAATGCCCTGATTGAGTGAAGGAGGTGCTCACCCAGGATTTGACGGTACATGGCCCCGTCCATCGTCCCTTTGATGCGGTGAAGTTCTCCTGTCCCCTTAGCAGAAAAACACCCCCAAAGCATAATGTTTCCACCTCCATGTTTGACGGTGGGGATGGTGTTCTTGGGGTCATAGGCAGCATTCCTCCTCCTCCAAACACGGCGAGTTGAGTTAATGCCAAAGAGCTCGATTTTTGTCTCATCTGACCACAGCACTTTCACCCAGTTCTCCTCTGAATCATTCAGATGTTCATTGGCAAACTTCAGATGGGCCTGTATATGTGCTTTCTTGAGCAGGGGGACCTTGCGGGCGCTGCAGGATTTCAGTCCTTCACGGCGTAGTGTGTTACCAATTGTTTTATTGGTGACTATGGTCCCAGCTGCCTTGAGATCATTGACAACTCCACAAGGTGAGATCTTGCATGGAGCCCCAGGCCAAGGGAGATTGACAGTTATTTTGTGTTTCTTCCATTTGCGAATAATCGCACCAACTGTTGTCACCTTCTCACCAAGCTGCTTGGCGATTGTCTTGTAGCCCATTCCAGCCTTGTGTAGGTCTACAATCTTGTCCCTGACGTCCTTGGAAAGCTATTTAGTCTTGGCCATGGTGGAGAGTTTGGAATCTGATTGATTGATTGCTTCTGTGGACAGGTGTCTTTTATACAGGTAACAAGCTGAGATTAGGAGCACTCCCTTTAAGAGTGTGCTCCTAATCTCAGCTCAGTACCTGTATAAAAGACACCTGGGAGCCAGAAATCTTTCTGATTGAGAGGGGGTCAAATACTTATTTCCCTCATTAAAATGCAAATCAATGTATAACATTTTTGACATGCGTTTTTCTGGATTTTTGTTTTGTTTTTCTGCCTCTCACTGTTCAAATAAACCTACCGTTAAAATTATAGACTGATCATTTCTTTGTCAGTGGGCAAACGTACAAAATTAGCAGGGGATCAAATACTTTTTTCCCTCACTGTAGAAGCAAACCGGATGGACATCATGAAAATGATCGGAGAGGTTGATGGTAGAGGAAGTTCAGGAGTAAAAACAAACAAAATAGAATTATTGTAAAATTGACTGTGTCCATAAAACGTATATAGTATGTATAAGCTGGAAGTAGAGACCTAAGCATTGTTGTTCACTAGTTTACTTCAATTACGGAAGGGGTGGTGGGGTTGGAAAGTAATGAAGGGAAATATATATATTTTTTAAGGAAATATACAGTTGAAGTCGGAAGTTTACATACACCTTAGCCAAATACATTTCAACTCTGTTTTTCACAATTCCTGACATTTAATCCTAGTAGAAATTCCCTGTTTTAGGTCAGTTAGGATCACCACTTTATTTTAAGAATGTGAAATGTCTGGATAATAGTAGAGAGAATGATTTATTTCAGCTTTTGTTTCTTTCATCACATTCCCAGTGGGTCAGAAGTTTACATACACTCAATTAGCATTTGGTAGCATTGCCTTTAAATTGTATAACTTGTGTCAAACTTTTTGGGTAGCCTTCCACAAGCTTCCCACAATAAGTTGGGTGAATTGTGGCCCATTCCTCCTGACAGAGCTGGTGTAACTGAGTCAGGTTTGTAGGCCTCCTTGCTCGCACACGCTTTTTCAGTTCTGCCCACAAATTTTCTATCGGATTGAGGTCAGGGCTTTGTAATGGCCACTCCAATACCGTGACTTTGTTGTCCTTAAGCCATTTTACCACAACTTTGGAAGTATGCTTAGGGTCATTGTCCATTTGGAAGTCCCATTTGCGACCAAGCTGTAACTTTCTGACTGATGTCTTGAGATGTTGCTTCAATATATCCACATAATTTTCCTTCCTCATGATGCCATCTATTTTGTGAAGTGCACCAGTCCCTCCTGCAGCAAAGCACTCCCACAGCATGATGCTGCCACCCCCGTGCTTCACGTTGGGATGGTGTTCTTCGGCTTGCAAGCAACCCCCTTTTTCCTCCAAATATAACAATGGTCATTACGGCCAAACAGTTCTATTTTTGTTTCATCAGACCAGAGTACATTTCTCCAAAAAGTACGATCTTTGTCCCCATGTGCAGTTGCAAACCGTAGTCTGGCTTTTTTATGGCGGTTTTGGAGCAGTGGCTTCTTCCTTGCTGAGCGGCCTTTCAGGTTATGTCGATATAGGACTCGTTTTACTGTGGATATAGATAATTGTATACCTGTTTCCTCCAGTATCTTCATAAGGTCCTTTGCTGTTGTTCTGGGATTGATTTGCACTTTTCGCACCAAAGTACGTTCATCTCTAGGAGACAGAACGCGTCTCCTTCCTGAGCGGTATGACGGCTGCGTGGTCCCATGGTGTTTATACTTGCATACTATTGTTTGTACAGATGAACGTGGTACCTTCAGGTGTTTGGAAATTGCTCCCAAGGATGAACCAGACTTATAGAGGTCTACAATAATTTTTCAGAGGTCTTGGCTGATTTCTTTTGATTTCTCTATGATGTCAAGCAAAGAGGCACTGAGTTTGAAGGTAGGCCTTGAAATACATCCACAGGTACACCTCCAATTGACTCAAATTATGTCAATTAGCCTATCGGAAGCTTCTAAAGCCATGACATCATTTTCTGGAATTTCCCAAGCTGTTTAAAGGCACAGTCAACTTAGTATATGTAAACCTCTGACCCACTGGAATTGTGATGCAGTGAATTATAAGTGAAATAATCTGTCTGTAAACAATTGTTGGAAAAATTACTTGTGTCATTCACAAAGTAGATGTCCTAACCGACATGCCAAAACTATAGTTTGTTAACAAGACATTTGTGGAGTTGTTGAAAAACGAGTTTTAATGACTCCAACCTAAGTGTGTGTAAACTTCCGACTTCAACTGTATATGTATGTGTATATGTATTTTATATATAAAAATTAAACATTTAAAGATTTGTGACCTGAAAAGGGCAACCAGTGAAGAACAAACACCATTGTAAATACAACCCATATTTATGTTTATTTATTTTCCCATTTGTACTTTAATGTCTTTATTCTTTTGGAACTTCTGAGTGTAATGTTTACTGTTAATATGTATTGTTTATTTCACTTTTGTTTACTATCTACTTCACTTGCTTTGGCAATGTTAACATACGTTTCCCATGCCAATAAAGCCCTTAAATTGAAATGTAATTGAAATGTAATTGAGAGAGAGAGGGAGAGAGGGAGAGAGAGAGAGAGCGAGAGAGAGAGAGAGAGAGAGAGAGAGAGAGAGAGCGAGAGAGAGAGAGCGAGAGAGAGAGAGAGAGAGAGAGAGAGAGAGAGAGAGAGAGAGAGAGAGAGAGAGAGAGAGAGAGAGAGAGAGAGAGAGAGAGAGAGAGAGAGAGAGAGAGAGAGAGAGAGAGAGAGAGAGAGAGAGAGAGAGAGAGAGAGAGAGAGAGAGAGAGAGAGAGAGAGAGAGAGAGAGAGAGAGAGAGAGAGCATTCCCGAGATGCATCCATTGTGTTGTGATCTCTTGCAGTGTCTGCTTATTGATACTGTATCAACCTAGAGGACACTCTGTTTCCCCGTCTAACTGATGGGAGACCTTTACACTGACAGACACTGTTTGTGATGAGGGAGATGGCTGGATGGTGTTAATAACCAACTCATCCGCCCTAATAGAAGTGCTGTGTGTGTCTGTGTTTGTGTCTGTGTGGCTGATAAAGCTAGCCTGGCTGTGATGGGTGCTAATGAATGCATCATGTCCGTGTTGAAGGCCTGCATGGTAACAGAGAAAGGCCAGCCATGTAATAATAGTGAAAATGGTACACATCTATAAGCAGCACACTCTGAAGTAACACTCAGAACAAACACGCTGAACTAACACTCTGGAGTAACACTCTGAACTAACACTCTGAACTAACACTCTGAACAAACATGCTGAAGTAACATTCTGAACTAACACGCTGAACTAACACTCTGAACTAACCCTCTGAAGTAACACTCTGAACTAACACGCTGAACTAACACTCTGGAGTAACACTCTGAACTAACACTCTGAACTAACACTCTGGAGTAACACTCTGAAGTAACACTCTGAAGTAACACGCTGAAGTAACACTCTGAACGAACACGCTGAACTAACACTCTGGAGTAACACTCTGAACTAACACGCTGAACTAACACACTGAAGTAACACTCTGAACTAACACTCTGAAATAACACTCTGAACTAACACTCTGAACATACACTCTGGAGTAACACTCTGAGCTAACACTCTGGAGTAACACTCTGAGCTAACACTCTGGAGTAACACTCTGAACTAACACTCTGAACTAACACTCTGAACTAACACGCTGAAGTAACATTCTGAACTAACACGCTGAACTAACACTCTGGGGTAACACTCTGAACTAACACACTGAACTAACACTCTGAACTAACACTCTGAAGTAACACTCTGAAGTAACACGCTGAACTAACACGCTGAACTAACACTCTGGAGTAACACTCTGAACTAACACTCTGAAGTAACTCTCTGAAGTAACACGCTAAAGTAACACTCTGAACGAACACGCTGAACTAACACTCTGGAGTAACACTCTGAACTAACACTCTGAACTAACACTCTGGAGTAACACGCTGAAGTAACACTCTGAACTAACACTCTGAACTAACACTCTGGAGTAACACTCTGAGCTAACACGCTGAAGTAACACTCTGAAGTAACACTCTGAACTAACACTCTGAACTAACACTCTGAACTAACACGCTGAACTAACACGCTGAACTAACACGCTGAACTAACACTCTGAACTAACACTCTGGAGTAACACTCTGAACTAACAAGCTGAACTAACACTCTGAACTAACACTCTGAACTAACACTCTGGAGTAACTCTCTGAACTAACACTCTGAACTAATACTCTGAACTAACACGCTAAAGTAACACTCTGGAGTAACACTCTGAACTAACACTCTGAACTAACACTCTGAGCTAACACTCTGAACTAACACTCTAAACTAACACTCTGGAGTAACACTCTGAACTAACACTCTGAACTAACACTCTGAACTGACACGCTGAACTAACACTCTGGAGTATTACTCTGTACTAACACTCTGAACTAACACTCTGAACTAACACTCTGAACTAACACGCTGAACTAACACACTGGAGTAACACTCTGGAGTAACACTCTGAACTAATACTCTGAACTAAAACGCTGAACTAACACTCTGAACTCACACTCTGAACTAACACTCTGAACTAACACTCTGAACTAACACTCTGAACTAATACTCTGAACTAACACTCTGTACTAACACGCTGAACTAACACTCTGAACTAACACGCTGAACTAACACTCTGGAGTAACACTCTGAACTAACACGCTGAAGTAACACTCTGAACTAACACGCTGAACTAACACTCTGGAGTAACACTCTGAACAAACACGCTGAACTAACACTCTGAACTAACACTCTGAACTAACACTCTGAACTAACACGCTGAACTAACACGCTGAACTAACACTCTGAACTAACACTCTGAACTAACACTCTGGAGTAACACTCTGAAGTAACACTCTGAAGTAACACGCTGAAGTAACACTCTGAACAAACACGCTGAACTAACACTCTGAACTAACAGGCTGAAGTAACACTCTGAACTAACACTCTGAACTAACACTCTGGAGTAACACTCTAAACTAACACGCTGAACTAACACTCTGAACTAACACGCTGAACTAACACTCTGAACTAACACTCTGGAGTAACACTCTGGAGTAACACTCTGGAGTAACACTCTTAACTAACACTCTGAAGTAACACTCTGAACTAACACTCTGGAGTAACACTCTGAAGTAACACTCTGAACTAACACTCTGCACTAACACTCTGGAGTAACACTCTGAAGTAACACTCTGAACTAACACTCTGGAGTAACACTCTGAACTAACACTCTGAAGTAACACGCTGAAGTAACACTCTGAACAAACACGCTGAACTAACACTCTGGAGTAACACTCTGAACTAACAAGCTGAAGTAACACTCTGAACTAACACTCTGAACTAACACTCTGAAGTAACACTCTGAACTAACACTCTGAACTAACACTCTGGAGTAACACTCTGAACTAACACTCTGCACTAACACTCTGAACTAACACTCTGAAGTAACACTCTGAACTAACACTCTGGAGTAACACTCTGGAGTAACACTCTGAACTAACACTCTGAACTTAGGGGTGTGTGCTCAGTCCCCTCCTGTACTCCCTGTTTACCATCATTAAGTTTGCCAACAACACGATGGTGGTAGGCCTGATTACCGACGACGATGAGACAGCCTATAGGGAGGAGGTCAGAGATCTGGCAGTGTGGTGCCAGGACAACAACCTCTCCCTCAACGTGAGCAAGACAAAGGAGCTGATCGTGGACTACAGGGAAAGGAGGGCCGAACACGCCCACATTCACATCGATGGAGCCATAGTGGAGCAGGTCAAGAGCTTCAAGTTCCACAGTGTCCACATCACCAAGGACCAATAATGGTCCACACACATCAACATAGTCGTGAAGGAGACACAACAACTCCTCTTCCTCCTCAGGAGGCTGAAAAGACTTGGCATGGGCCCTCAGATCCTCAAAAAATATCTACAGCTGCACCATTGAGAGCATCTTGACTGGCTGCATCGCCGCTTCGTATGGCAACTGCTCGGCATCCGACCGCAAGGCACTACAGAGGTAATGCGTACGGCCCAGTACATCACTGGGGCCAAGTTTCCTGCCATCCAGGACCTCTATACCAGGCGGTGTCAGAGGAAGGCCCTAAGAATTGTCAAAGACTCCAGACACCCAAGTCATACTGTTCTCTCTGCTACGGCACTGCAAGTGGTACTGGAACACCAAGTCTGGGACCAAAAGGCTCCTTAACAGCTTCTACC
>CM062474.1:21651070-21653570 GCA_031479575.1 Coregonus ussuriensis | reverse complement strand
TCTATATTCCTTTACATTTATATCACATAATCTATATTCCTTTACCTCTATATCACATCATCTATATTCCTTTTTATCACATCATCTATATTCCTTTACCTTTATATCACATAATCTATATTCCTTTATATCACATAATCTATATTCCTTTATAACACCTCATCTATATTCCTCTATATCACATCATCTATATTCCTTTTTATCACATCATCTATATTCCTTTACCTTTATATCACATAATCTATATTCCTTTATATCACATAATCTGTATTCCTTTACCTCTATATCACATCATATATATTCCTTTACCTCTATATCACATCATCTATATTCCTTTATCTCTATATCATATCATCTATATTCCTTTACCTCTATATCACATCATCTATATTCCTTTAACTTTATATCACATCATCTATATTCCTTTACCTCTATATCACATAATCTATATTCCTTTATCTTTATATCACATCATCTATATTCCTCTATATCACATCATCTATATTCCTTTACCTCTATATCACATCATATATATTCCTTTACCTCGATATCACATCATCTATTTTCCTTTATATCATATCATCTATATTCCTTTACCTCTATATCACATCATCTATATTCCTTTAACTTTATATCACATCATCTATATTCCTTTATATCACATCATCTATATTCCTTTACCTCTATATCACATAATCTATATTCCTTTACCCCTATATCACATCATCTATATTCCTTTACCTCTATATCACATCATCTATATTCCTTTAACTTTATATCACATCATCTATATTCCTTTATCTCTATATCACATCATCTATATTCCTTTACCTCTATAACACATCATCTATGTTCCTTTATATCACATCATCTATATTCCTTTACCTTTATATCACATCATCTATATTCCTTTACCTCTATATCACATCATCTATGTTCCTTTATATCACATCATCTATATTCCTTTACCTTTATATCACATCATCTATATTCCCTTCTGTTGACACTATCTGGCCAAGCTGCAAAGCCAGAAGTTCTAATATTTCTCTTCTTAAAATCTGACTTTAAACCTAACCTTAACCCTAACTTTAACCACACTGCTAACCTTATGCCTAACCCTAACCTTAACCCTAACTTTAACCACACTGCTAACCTTATGCCTAACCTTAACCCTAAATTAAGACCAAAAAGCTCATTTTTGTTTTCATACATTTTTAGGATATAGACCATTTTGACTTTTCAACTTGGCCCTCCCCCTCAAATTCACTACCCTCCTCTTCCTTCTCTTCTCCTCTCACTGTCTTGTCCCAATGGAGTTCTTCAGAGTACAGACATACACTCACGAGCACACAAACACACACGGGCATGCACACACACACGCACAAACACACACACAAAAACACGCACTCCTAGACCGTCTCTCATGGCCCCGCCCCTATCCGCATGCAGCTCAGGCCAGGGCTCCGGCTGTCCATCATCCCCAATTACAGTGGCAACGGAGCAGTGCACACGCAGGCAGCCTGCAGATTGGCCGAATGACCCTGAACATACACACAAACACACACACACACACACAAACACACACACACACAGATATGTTAGTGTACCACATACAGTTCATACTCCATCATGTGAGCAGAGAAGCGGTCATACTGTGTCTTCATCGCAGCACAAAGAGGCTGAACTGAACTGTACTGTGTGTATGTTGAAAATAGAAGGAGAGAGAGACTACAGAGGAGTGGCTGACATAGTAAGACAGAGCAGGAGAGGTGAAGGAGAGAGAGACTACAGAGGAGTGGCTGACATAATAAGACAGAGCAGGAGAGGTGAAGGAGAGAGAGACTACAGAGGAGTGGCTGACACAGTAAGACAGAGCAGGAGAGGTGAAGGAGAGAGAGACTACAGAGGAGTGGCTGACACAGTAAGACAGAGCAGGAGAGGTGAAGGAGAGAGAGACTACAGAGGAGTGGCTGACATAGTAAGACAGAGCAGGAGAGGTGAAGGAGAGAGAGACTACAGAGGAGTGGCTGACACAGTAAGACAGAGCAGGAGAGGTGAAGGAGAGAGAGACTACAGAGGAGTGGCTGACACAGTAAGACAGAGCAGGAGAGGTGAAGGAGAGAGAGACTACAGAGGAGTGGCTGACACAGTAAGACAGAGCAGGAGAGGTGAAGGAGAGAGAGACTACAGAGGAGTGGCTGACACAGTAAGACAGAGCAGGAGAGGTGAAGGAGAGAGAGACTACAGAGGAGTGGCTGACACAGTAAGACAGAGCAGGAGAGGTGAAGGAGAGAGAGACTACAGAGGAGTGGCTGACACAGTAAGACAGAGCAGGAGAGGTGAAGGAGAGAGAGACTACAGAGGAGTGGCTGACACAGTAAGACAGAGCAGGAGAGGTGAAGGAGAGAGAGACTACAGAGGAGTGGCTGACACAGTAAGACAGAGCAGGAGAGGTGAAGGAGAGAGAGACTACAGAGGAGTGGCTGACACAGTAAGACAG